>QRDG01001039.1:0-69830 GCA_012064385.1 Puccinellia tenuiflora
GGGGGATCAAGCTGTCTCTCAGGTTATTTGGAAACCTGGTGATTCACACTTCTGGGCTGGCCTCATGGCTAAAAGAAGTATTTTTTTCCACATGGATCTTTCTCAATTAGGGATGGATCGGAAATTTGGTTCTGGGAGGATAAATGGTTGGGCCAGTCTTCCCTCAAGGAACAATATCCGGCTCTTTACTCGATTGTTCGTCACAAAAGCGATACGCTCGCGAAGGTGCTGGGATCCTCCCCACCAGATGTGTCGTTCAGAAGAAGTTTACTTGGTACAAGGCAGGCATCCTGGCATGCCTTGCTTCTCCGTCTGGATTCTGTCCAACTATCGGAAGGGCCAGATAGATTAAATGGAATCTTATGAAGAATGGTAAATTCTCGGTTGATTCTATGTATAGAGCTTTAATTCTTCCCGATGTGCCAGTCGATACTAAAGAAATTAATAAATTTGGAAGATGAAGATCCCGCTTAAAACTAAAGTTTTTGCGTGGTATCTTCGTCGGGGTGTAATTCTTACAAAGCATAACCTTGCTAAGCGTAATTGGCAGGGAAGCGAAAATGTGAGTTCTGTCAAAATGACGAACCATTTCACATTTATTCTTGCATTGCGAGTTTGCTAGGTCTATATGGTCAGCTGTCCAGATAGGTTCTACCTTACATCCACCGCGCTCTGTTGCTAACCTTTTGGCAACTGGTTGAATGGTGTGGATCTTAGGTTTAAACTTTTCTGTAGGATGGGCGCAATTGCCGTTATTTGGTCGCTGTGACTATGTAGAAATGACAAGGTTTTTAATAATAAAATTGATTCTATTATGCAGGTTATTTACCGGTGCACTGCGACGACCTTCCTGCGCTTTAGGCGGTTTTACAATTTCTCATCATGATATGTATTCCGCCTTTTTCTTTCATGTTGTGATCTGCTGCCGAGCGACTTTGTGGCTGTGTGCATCTTAGCTATGCAGAGTCTGGGTGTAATGCTTAAACCTTTTAAGTAATAAAATCACTTTATCAAAAAAAAAAACAGCAATCCTGGCGCCATGGTTGCCACTTGCCACGACTCAAGGTAGTCGTCGCCGCCGTCGTCTACCCCTTCCTTGAAGGCCAGCAAGGCGTCCCTCTCGCGCCCTATGCAGCTCCTGCCGGCCGCATGGGAGGATTCGAGCTGTTGTGCGGCGGCGACGAGGAAGAAGCAGCTCCAGGTTGCTGCCATAAGGAGCGAGACGAACACGGAAGACGAGCAATGCATGGTGGCCATGGTGGTGGTGGACTGTAGGTGGCGGTGATCCCAGCTCGGTGCAGCTAGGAAGAGTGAGTACTTTGAAGGGTTGAAGTCTTTCATTCCACGACGATATTTTGCTCTTTGAGCTTATCATTCCACGGCGGATAACGATGGGCAGCCGCGAGTCACCAGTCAATAACGAAAGCGGCCTTTCGTGGACCGATTTGTGGAGGTTATGCACACAACGACTGGCCGGCCGGTGATTTTATACGTCTGGTGGTGTAGCTAGACGATTACATACAAATCAGTGACAGATTAGTAGTGGTTATACGCAACTAAAAAACTGCAAGCGGCAACGAGTGTGGCCAGCCATTAATTTTATACGTGTGGTGTAGCATTTTTTGTATTTTAGGCTGCACAAAAAAATGTTTGGATTTGGATTTATGACGGTGCTTGGTATCAAACTTTAAATTTTGTTAGATTTGTCATTTTTATATAGCTTAGAATACGACGAAATTTGCATTTTTGCACGCTGGTAGAGTTCGATATTATATACACCCAAGAATTCTGTTTTGAAATATTTGGAACTTAAATATGCATATTTTGAAAAAAAAATAACAGGCTCCATGGAGGTATGGCTCCATTTGCACTTTCCGAAAACCCTTAGTTTTGTTAAAGTGTATATGTGGAATGTACTCCCTCCGTTCCACAATATAAGATGTTTTAGCTTTTTTCCACATTCACATTTGGACCACATGTATCTAGACATGTTTTAGTGTATATGTCCATTCTTTTTCCATTTCTTTTAGTTCGAATCTAGACAACATGTGAAACACCTAAAACATCTTATATTGTGGAACGGAGGGAGTATAACCCTTTCCATCAGTTTGAACTTTTAGTTGCGTTGGTTGGCACATGAAACATGACATGGTATCAAATTTGACGTTCGCAATTTATCCACAAATTATTATTGCCCGCTCTTCATCCACGTTTAGGCCGCTTGAGCCATGTTCGCATCTCCCTCACCGATTCGCACGTGATATGGGGTGTTAAAGTGTACACGTGGATTTCCAAGATCTTTTCATTAGTTGGTAGTTTTGGTTGTGTTGGCTTGTGCACGAAACTATACATGGTATTCCGCAAGATATTAAACCTAGACTCTAAACATATTTTCGCGTTGCGCCGCCCCAAGGGAGGTTGATGTCCATGATCTCCGTCGGGGACACACGACCCCTAGCAGGTTCGACCGCTGATCGTTTTATCAGCTCCCTGAATAGTTTTTTCGATTTATAGAACAGTTTTCTCTTTGTCATTTATTTTTGGTTCGCCGATCATAGATCTAATTACGCCGTCCGCCGCTTGACGTCATCGCAAGCTCCTGCATTGACATTGGCATCGATGGTTATGTTCCTCCCTACCAGCCGTGACCTCTCCGAAGGATGTCGCGCCCCTCTCGATATAATGTCGCGGCCTCTCTGCGTGCTGCCGTGCCTCCTCGGTAGGTTTGCATGTCATACCTAGTCCAACCAGATCAACTTCGTCTCATCGCCGAGCACGCGCGTGCCATCGATCGAGTAACAGGTTGCCGCTGCATCACCCCTTCAGGCAGCACCCGTGTCTTTCCATGTCGGTATGCCGCCGGAGACCTCCAGCCGTTGCGACGACTCACGTGGTGCAGCTATGTAGCCCCCTCGGGCGGGGAGGCATGTACGTTCATAGAAATCTCACAGCCATGGCTCAAAATACCTGCACATTTACACAGAGGGGCAACAACAACTTTTTGATAAATTGTAAAAGCCAGAACTCAAATTCGAGACCTATGACCCTGAGACCATATTGAAGGATGAGATTAACGTAATATGTTGGATGTTGTATTGAGCTTCTCAAACGAGTATATATAGGGGTACAAGTACAAGACTTGAAGGGTAAGAAGCCTCTCCAAGAGATAAGGTAGGAGATGAATTACAAATCTTAAACTACCAAATGCATATACGCTGAGCATATCTTTAACAAGAGTAAAAAAACACCAAAAAGATAATACCAATTGTTAGAGTATATAATCGTTATGGAAAGATATGGTAGAGATAGGATTAGTTTGTCTTGTACTCCAAGTCGGTCCCCTGTACGCCTATATATACTCGCCTATGAGGCTCAAGCAATACAACAACTATTCCAACAATCCCTCTCTATTCCTTCTACATGGTATCAGCCTTACCTCGATCCTAAACCCTAGCCGCCGCTTCCGCATCGCGCCGCCCCCTGGGAGGTCGATCTCCATGATCTCCGTCGGGGGCCGCGCCGCCCGTACCTAGGGTTCGCCCGCCGGTCCTGTTGATCGGCTGCCCTAGAGAGTCTTTTTCCCGATCCTTTGATCCGGATTTTCTCTTTCTCGCCGGTCGTTTTGATCAGCATTTTTCTTTTTGGTTTTTCCGATCTAAGATCAGTTTGCGTCGCCCACCGCCGCTGTCGACCCTCGCGCGCCTCTACTCTGATACGACGGCCTCTCGCGCTGCATGGCGTCCCATCACAACCGTTGTCCGCGTGGGCTCTTCACCGACTAGGCGGCTTTGCACGATGCGGCAGCGCGTGTCTGCCTGTCCGTCGTTGTGCGTCGGCCGTCGTCTCCATGCTCCGATCGGGACGCCTTCATCACCACCCCCGTCTCCACCGTGGCCACCTCACCCACGGTGTTGCAGTGGTCGCTCGGGCGCCTCCGCTGCGTTCCGACTGCCTCACGCCGATGGTGTGTTCGCTGCTCGGCCTCTCCGCCGTCCCACCTCACGCCGACCAGAGCCTTCTCCACCTTACGAGCGATCGGATTGATCACCCGCCCGCCCATGATCCGCTCCATCCACACCGTGCGGCGACCCATACAGTCGTCTGCATGCGCCTTCGCAGGTTCCCGTGAAGATTGTCCCTGAGTTTGTGCGCCTCACCACCGATCGAGCATGGGGTTGTCGCTGCGTCGCCCCTCTGGGCTGCAGCGCCGCCGCCCCATGGTTCTCCCCGCGGCTGCACCGATTCACACGTCGCCGCTGCGTCGCCCTTCGGGCCATAGCGCCGCAGCACGCGGTCCATGCCTCCGTCCTGAGGCCGTCCACGCGGTTGCACCAACATGCACGTCGCCGCTGTGTGGACCCTTCGGGCCATAGCGCCGCGGCATGCGGTCCACGCAACCGCCCCATAGTCGTCCCCGCCGTCGCACCGACACGCGCGTCGCCGCTGCGTTGCCCGTTCGGGCCGTAGCGCCGTGACACGCGGTCCGCTCCGCCGTCTTGCGCGTTGACGTCTCCGTGGTATGCGCCGCGCCACCTTCCTAGGCGCGGGAACGCCACCGTCCGTGCTTGGTCTTCGTCATGATGTTGGGCTGTTCTTCGCCTACTTCGAGCACTATTGATGCGCTTCTACACGCGACACCGTGGCCCTTCACTGGCTACCTCCGCCGTCGCGCTTCTCTAGGCAACTGTCGTGGCCCTTCACGGGCTACCGTCGCTGCCGCCAACCACAACTTCGTCTTAGTCTAGTACCAGCTCATCGCCAGCGTCACCGTCATCTTCCCCGACCACTTCATCTACTCTGAAAACCGCGGGCGACATCGGCACATTCTATCCCACGTCGATTGGCGCCGCAACCGTCATCGAGTCCTCCTCTGCTGGCCCCTCCGACCCGGTGTATAGCTCATACTGGTCCCCGTCTATGCATGCCCGGTGATGGCAACACCGATGCGTGCTTTCGTCCACGATGTGTCCACGGGCTTGGCAAACCTGGTGCGGCGCCTCGTCTACACCGACTAACCTTCTGTCTACGCATGACCGGTGCTGGCAACACCGACGAGTGCCTTCGTCCACGACGTGTCCCCGGGCTTGGCAAAACCGGCGCGACGCCTCGTCCACGTCATCTTCCACTCGGCGCACCACTGCGCCCTGACTACCTGGTGCTACCTTGCGCCCGCGGCTCTTGACGGCTCCCTTGACACCGGCAACCCCAACTCGACATCGACCACAGCAATCCTCGCACGGCTGCCTCGACTACGGCCTCACCACCCTACGCTCTCGGCTCCTTTGACATCAGCACAAAGGGCTACCGCCTGCTTGAGCACCTCATCGGCTTCCTCTACAGTTCAAGCTTCCACACCGCGACACCGTCCACGACGTTCCCGCTATGACTGCGGGGTGATGTCAGCCCACTAGATTCTACTTTGGCTTATCTCCAGTCTGACCGTCTGTGACGCTCTTGTTCGCGACGCTACCGCTACGACTGCGGGGGATGTTAGAGTATATAATCGTTATGGAAAGATATGGTAGAGATAGGATTAGTTTCTTGTCTTGTACTCCAAGTCGGTCCCCTGTACGCCTATATATACTCGCCCATGAGGCTCAAGCAATACAACAACTATTACACCAATCCCTCTATATTCCTTCTACACCAATATTGCAAGTACGTAAGAAAATATAATACTCGCTCCGTCCAAAAATAAGTGTCTCAAGTTTGACAAAAAGTGGATGTATCTATACATAAAACATGTCTAGATACATCCACTTTTGAGCAAATTTGAGACACTTATTTTTGGATGGAGGGAGTACAATGTATATCGTTGGAGAGTGTTGTGTGGTTGTGGACACACACCAAGGAAGAGTGATAACTAGTCACAACATACATAAAGCATAGATTATGTCATGAACACGCTCTACACATTTCAAATGGCAGGCAAATGCCTTGTATTGTATGATGTATCTAACTCGTGCTGTTCTCCCCAAAAGTACTTGAGATGTTCGGTCTTGGAGCCATAGAGAATGTAGTTCTTATCTATACATCGCTCTTAGCCGTGCATGCATGCATGACAGGTTTTGATTCCCTTCTAACGCTGCCGCTCACTCAAAGCTTAACACTCTAACAACTGAAAGCCTGACACAGAACACAATCAACTCAAAGATTACGAACCATCAGGATAGAAAGAACAAGAGCTGGAAAAATCAAAACCACGGGGGTTCATCATGGCCCACCAGTACAAACCAATATCAACAGTTACATGCATTATACAAAGTTCATATGACACACCTACCCGAGTAAAAATACACACATACAAGCGAAGGTGCTAAATATTTTGCACCTTCTTTTATTCGTACAAGCCAGTACTAGGTGACACCATCGTCATCAGGTTGACATTGTTTTTGCCACTCAACTTGTTGCCTTGCCGTTCATCTTGCCCAAAGTAACAACCACAAACACATATGCACTGTCATACAACTTGTCAAAGAGGCGGAAATAGGCAACTCTCCATGCTTTCTTGAACATCATTGCGCAAAAGACGACCCAGAGGCCAGCAACAATCCCAGACCCAAGTCCAAAGTAAAAGAACAACACTGGATCAGAAACCTTGTCCCTTCTTTTTTGATTCCCATGCTCTAGTGTATTGTACCCCGAGCAATTCCTGTCAAGAGGGGGGCCACATAGACCAATGTTGCCTTTGTATATGGAAGGGTTTTCCACGTAGAGCGTGTCCAGTTGACTTCCAGGTGGTATCCTTCCTTCAAGATTGTTATATGACAAGTCCAAGGAGCTTAGATATGTCAAATCTGACAAACTTGATGGAATTTCGCCAGAAAAACCAATTTAGGCTTCTGAGAACACCAAGGAAGTTCTCCCTCTAGAAAGTTGTTTGATAGATCCAAGACAAGTAGGTTCCTCAACTTGCAGCAGATGTATGCAGGAACTTGACCACTGAAGTAGTTGAAGGATAAAGTCAACTCAATTAATCCTGGAGCTCCATATTTTGAAGGCAGAGGCCCTGAGAAATAATTGTTCGATAAATCCATGTGCTTTAAGCTTTTTTGGCTAACCAGGTGTTCCTCCGTGATCACACCATCCAAGTTATTGTTGCTAAGGTCGAGCTCTATCAAATTACTCAGCATCCCAATTTTGGTTGGTACATGTCCAGTGAGAAGGTTATTAGCAAGATTAAGGTACTCTAGCTCACGGCAACTCCCTATTTCTAGTGGTATAGGTCCGGTAAGATGGTTGCTAAAAAGAGAAAGAGACCCCAATTTAGTGCAATTCCCCAACTGTGGTGGTATAGGTCCAGTAATACTATTGTAAGAAAGGTCAAGGAGCTCTATTTTAGTGCAACTCGCTATCCCTAGCGGTATAGGTCGTCAGAAAACCTCTCGTTGTTTAGTACAATAGGGTCTGACGCTCACACCAGACAAGAAAAACCGATGAAACTGAAGAGGGAATTATCGTGGAGAGCTGGGATAGACCGAGTCGACACGGGCTCCGTTCGAGGCGGTCTACCTGTCGTTTCGAAGCTCTCGGGGCATTAAGCTGCGAGGACTTCTAATTTTTGGGATTTGGAGGATTTCACTTTCGTGGACGCACACCCAAGCACGCGTGTCGGAAGTTTCAGGACCATCAGAGGCCTTCTAGACCTCCAAAAAGCGCTAACAAGATTTGATAAACAGAAATTTTCTTGGCAGTAACACATCAGGCTATATCGGGCGGGGGGAAAAATTGTCTTTAGTTCGTCAGAAAACCTCTCGTTGTTTAGGACAATAGGGTCTCACGATAAAACCAGACAAGAAAAACCGATGAAACTGAAGAGGGAATTATCGCAGAGAGCTGGGATAGACCGAGACTACACGGGCTCCGTTTGAGGCGGTCTACCTGTCGTTTCGAAGCTCTCGGGGCATTAACTTGCGAGGACTTCTAATTTTTGGGATCTGGAGGATTTCACATACGTGGACGCACACCCACGCACGCGTGTCGGAAGTCTCGGGGCATCAGAGGCCTTCTAGACCTTCAAAAAGCGCTAACAAGATTTGAGAAACAGAAATTTTCTTGGCAGTAACACATCGAGCTATATCGGGCCGGAGGGAAAAAAATTGTCTTTAGTTCGTCAGAAAACCTCTCGTTGTTTAGGACAATAGGGTCTCATGCTAAAACCAGACAAGAAAAACCGATGAAACTGAAGAGGGAATTATCGCAGAGAGCTGGGATAGACCGAGACTACACGGGCTCCGTTTGAGGCGGTCTACCTGTCGTTTCGAAGCTCTCGGGGCATTAAGCTGCGAGGACTTCTAATTTTTGGGATCTGGAGGATTTCACATACATGGGCGCACACCCAAGCACACGTGTCGGAAGTCTCGGGGCCATCAGAGGCCTTCTAGACCTTCAAAAAGCGCTAACAAGATTTGAGAAACAGAAATTTTCTTGGCAGTAACACATCGAGCTATATCGGGGCGGAGGGAAAAAATTGTCTTTAGTTCGTCAGAAAACCTCTCGTTGTTTAGGACAATAGGGTTTCACGCTCACACCAGACAAGAAAAACCGATGAAACTGAAGAGGGAATTATCGCGGAGAGCTGGGATGGACCGAGACTACACGGGCTCCGTTTGAGGCGGTCTACCTGTCGTTTCGAAGCTCTCGGGGCATTAAGCTGCGTGGACTTCTAATTTTTGGGATCTGGAGGATTTCACATACATGGACGCACACCCAAGCACATGAGTCGGAAGTCCCGGGGCCATCAGAGGCCTTCTAGACCTTCAAAAAGCGCTAACAAGATTTGATAAACAGAAATTTTCTTCGCAGTAACACATCGGGCTATATCGGGGCGGAGGGGAAAAGTTGTCTTTAGTTCGTAAGAAAACCTCTCGTTGTTTAGGACAATAGGGTCTCACGCTCACACCAGACAAGAAAAACAGATGGAACTGAAGAGGGAATTATCGCAGAGAGCTGGGATAGACCGAGACTATACGGGCTCCGTTTCAGGCGGTCTACCTGTCGTTTCAAAGCTCTCGGGGCATTACGCTGCGTGGACTTCTAATTTTTGGGATCTGGAGGATTTCACATACGTGGACGCACACCCAAGCACGCGTGTCGGAAGTCTCAGGGCCATCAGAGGCCTTCTAGACCTTCAAAAAGCGCTAACAAGATTTGAGAAACAGAAATTTTCTTGGCAGTAACATATCAGGCTATATCGGGGCGGAGGGAAAAAAATTATCTTTAGTTCGTCAGAAAACCTCTCGTTGTTTTGGACAATAGGGTCTCACGCTCACACCAGACAAGAAAAATAGATGGAACTGAAGAGGGAATTATCGCAGAGAGCTGGGATAGACCAAGACTACACGGGCTCCGTTTGAGGCGGTCTACCTGTCGTTTCGAAGCTCTCGGGGCATTAAGCTGCGAGGACTTCTAAGTTTTGGGATCTAGAGGATTTCACATACGTGGTCGCACACCCAAGCACACGTGTTGAAAGTCTCGGTGCCATCAGAGGCCTTCTAGACCTTCAAAAAGCGCTAACAAGATTTGAGAAACATAAATTTTCTTGGCAGTAACACATCGAGCTATATCGGGGCAGAGGGGAAAAATTGTCTTTAGTTCGTCAGAAAAACTCTCATTGTTTAGTACAATAGGGTCTCACGCTCACACCAGACAAGAAAAACCCGATGAAACTGAAGAGGGAATTATCTTGGAGAGCTGGGATAGATCGAGTCGACACGGGATCCGTTTGAGGCGGTCTACGTGTCGTTACGAAGCTCTCGGGGCATTAAGCTGCGAGGACTTCTAATTTTTGGGATCTGGAGGATTTCACATACGTGGACGCACACCCAAGCACGCGTGTCGGAAGTCTCAGGGCCATCAGAGGCCTTCTAGACCTTCAAAAAGCGCTAACAAGATTTGAGAAACAGAAATTTTCTTGGCAGTAACACATCGGGCTATATCAGTTCGGAGGGAAAAAAATTGTCTTTAGTTCGTCAGAAAACCTCTCATTGTTTAGGACAATAGGGTCTCACGCTCACACCAGACAAGAAAAACCGATGAAACTGAAGAGGGAATTATCGCAGAGAGCTGGGATAGACCGAGACTACACGGGCTCCGTTTGAGGCGGTCTACCTGTCGTTTCGAAGCTCTCGGGGCATTAAGCTGCGAGGACTTCTAATATCTGGAGGATTTCCCATGCGTGGACGCACACCCAAGCACGCAAGTTGGAAGTCTCGGGGCCATCAGAGGCCTTCTAGACCTTCAAAAAGCGCTAACAATATTTGAGAAACAGAAATTTTCTTGGCAGTAACACATCGGGCTATATCGGGGCGGAGGGAAAAAATTGTCTTTAGTTCGTCAGAAAACCTCTTGTTGTTTTGGACAATAGGGTCTCACGCTCACACCAGACAAGAAAAACTGATGAAACTGAAGAGGGAATTATCGCGGAGAGCTGGGATAGACCGAGACTACACGGGCTCCGTTTGAGGCGGTCTACTTGTCGTTTCGAAGCTCTCGGGGCATTAAGCTGCGAGTAGACCTGGGCATTGGTCGGGCCGGGCCTAGAAAAAGCTCGGCACAGAAAATCTAGGCCCGAGCCCGGCCTGGCCCGGCCCGACTGTCGGGCCGCAGATATCGGGCCCGAGCCCGGCCCGAGCCCGAGAAAGCCCGACTGGCCCGGCCCGATCCTAGCTAAAATTCTGTTTCGGGCAGGCCCGAGCCCGGCCCGACCGTCGGGCCCGAAATTTAGGCCCGAGCCCGGCCCGATGACACGACCGGGCCGGGCTTGGACGGGCTTTTCCGGGGCGGGTCGGGTCGGGCCGGCCGGGCCGGACTGCCCATGGCCAGGCCTGGCTGCGAGGACTTCTAATTTTTGGGATCTGAAGGATTTCACATACGTGGACGCACACCCAAGCATGCGTGCCGGAAGTATCGGTGCCATCAGAGGCCTTCTAGACCTTCAAAAAGCGCTAACAAGATTTGAGAAACAGAAATTTTCTTGGCAGTGACACATCGAGCTATCTCGGGGCAGAGGGAAAAAATTGTCTTTAGTTCGTCAGAAAATCTCTTGTTGTTTAGTACAATAGGGTCTGACGTGCAGACCAGACAAGAAAAACCGATGAAACTGAAGAGCGAATTATCGCGGAGAGCTGGGATAGACCGAGTCGACACGGGCTCCGTTTGAGGCGGTCTACCTGTCGTTTCAAAGCTCTCGGGGCATTAAGCTGCGCGGACTTCTATTTTTTGGAATCTGGAGGATTTCACATACGTGGATGCACACCCAAGCACGCGTGCCGGAAGTCTCGGTGCCATCAGAGGCCTTCTAGACCTTCAAAAAGCGCTAACAAGATTTGAGAAACAGAAATTTTCTTGGCAGTAACACATCGAGCTATATCGGGGCGGAGGAAAAAATTGTCTTTAGTTCGTCAGAAAACCTCTCGTTGTTTAGTACAATAGGGTCTGACGATCACACCAGACAAGAAAAACCGATGAAACTGAAAAGGGAATTATCGCAGAGAGCTGGGATAGACCGAGTCGACACGGGCTCCGTTTGAGGCGGTCTACCTATCGTTTCGAAGCTCTCGAGACATTAAGCTGCGAGGACTTCTAATTTTTGGGATCTGGAGGATTTCACATACGTGAACGCACACCCAAGCACGCGTGTCGGAAGTCTCGGGTCCATCAGAGGCCTTCTAGACCTTCAAAAAATGCTAACAAGATTTGATAAACAAAAATTTTCTTGGCAGTAACACATCGGGCTATATCGGGGCGGAGGGAAAAAATTATCTTTAGTTCGTCAAAAAACCCCTTGTTCTTTAGGACAATAGGGTCTCACGCTCACACTAGACAAGAAAAACTGATGAAACTGAAGAGGGAATTATCGCAGAGAGCTGGGATAGACCGAGACTACACGGGCTCCATTTGAGGCGGTCTACCTGTCGTTTCGAAGCTCTCAGGGCATTAAGCTGCGAGGACTTCTAATTTTTCGGATCTGGAGGATTCCACATACGTGGACGCACACCCAAGCATGCGTGTCGGAAGTCTCAGGGCCATCAGAGGCCTTCTAGACCTTCAAAAAGCGCTAAAAAGATTTTAGAAACAGAAATTTTCTTGGCAGTAACATATCAGGCTATATCGGGGCGGAGGGTAAAAATTGTCTTTAGTTCGTCAGAAAACCTCTCGTTGTTTTGGACAATAGGGTCTCACGCTCACAACAGACAAGAAAAATCAATGAAACTGAAGAGGGAATTATCGCGGAGAGCTGGGATAGACCGAGACTACACGGGCTCCGTTTGAGGCGGTCTACTTGTTGTTTCAAAGCTCTCGGGGCATTAAGCTGTGATAACTTCTAATTTTTGGGATCACATACGTGGACGCACAACCAAGCATGCGTGTCGGAAGTCTCGGGGCCATCAGAGTCCTTCTATACCTTCAAAAATCGCTAACAAGATTTGAGATACAAAAATTTTCTTGGCAGTAACACATCGGGCTATATCGGGGCGGGGGGAAAAATTATCTTTATTTCGTCAAAAAACCTCTAGTTGTTTAGGACAATAGGGTTTCACGCTCACACCAGACAAGAAAAACCGATGAAACTGAAGAGGGAATTATCGCGGAGAGGTGGGATCGATCGAGACTACACGGGCTCCGTTTGAGGCGGTCTACCTGTCGTTTCGAAGCTCTCGGGGCATTAAGCTGCGAGGACTTCTAATTTTTGGGATCTGGAGGATTTCACATACATGGGCGCACACCCAAGCACGCAAGTCGGAAGTCTCGGGGCCATCAGAGGCCTTCTAGACCTTCAAAAAGCGCTAACAAGATTTGAGAAACAGAAATTTTCTTGGCAGTAACATATCGGGCTATATGGGGGTGGAGGGGAAAAAATGTCTTTAGTTCGACAGAAAACCTCTCGTTGTTTTGTACAATAGGGTCTCACGCTCACACCAGACAAGAAAAACCGATGAAACTGAAGAGGGAATTGTAAGATGGTGGAAACCACACGTTGTGGTGCCTTGTATTGCTCAATATATAGGAGGATTGCAAGGGGTCCTAGTCATATACAATACGGACACATACAAAGGAATATACTCATACGTGACCTACACCTATACAAACACGTACAGGTCACATATTCTAACACCCTCCCTCAGTCGAAAATGGGCGTCCGACGAATGTTGAGACTATCCCGAAAATCTAAGAAGAGAGGCGATGGTAATCCTTTGGTGAAGATGTCCGCAAACTGCGATGAACTAGGAACGTGTAGAACCTTGACCTCACTAGTTGTCACACGATCTCTGACTAAGTGTAGATCAATCTCCACATGTTTGGTGCGCTGATGATGGACTGGATTCTGTGTCATGTAAACAGAGCTCACATTATCACAGAAGATGACAGAAGCATTAGGCACCGGTCGATGAAGCTCCAATAGTAGTTGTCGTAGCCAACAGGAGTCGGCCACCACATTTGCTACCGCCCGATACTCAGCCTCCGCGCTCGAGCGCGAAACAGTGTGCTGCCGCTTGGCCGACCAAGACACCAAGTTTGCGCCGAGGAACACACAGTAGCCTGAAGTAGACCGTCGAGTGTCTGGACAACCTGCCCAGTCAGCGTCAGAGTAGGCCAACAGTTAGTTCGACGTGCGTCGATACAAAGTGAGACCATAGTCGGTGGTGCCGCGGATGTAGCATAGAACACGCTTCACAAGGAGCAAGTGATTAGCCCGTGGATCATGCATATGAAGACATATCTGCTGTACTGCGTAGGAGATATCAGGTCGAGTGAAAGTGAGGTACTGGAGACCTCCTGCAATACTGCGATACTCTGTAGGATCAGCCACGGGATCACTAGACTGAGCTTCAAGCTTAGAAGCTGTATCAACTAGTGTGGAGATAGACTTGCACTGTAACATGCAGGTGCGGTCAAGGAGCTCCAGAGCATACTTCTCCTGCGAGAGAAAGAGACAATCTTTGCTGCGCTTGACGGAGATGCCCAGAAAGTAATGTAGATCACCCATGTCCGTCATAGTGAACTCAGAACGGAGTGAACCAATCAAACTGTGCAGCAGTGTCGAGGAGGACGCAGTCAAAATGATGTCATCCACATAGAGCAGGAGATAGGCCATATCAGGACCACGGTGATAAACGAACAGGGAGCTGTCAGTCTTGGCACTTACGAACCCAAGATATGCAATATAGGAAGCAAATCGCTGAAACCATGCCCGAGGAGCCTGCTTCAACCCATACAAGGACTTGTTTAGGCGGCACACCTTCTCAGGAGAATTAGGATCAATAAAACCTGAAGGCTGTCGAGCATAAACTGTCTCATCAAGTTTGCCGTTGAGAAAAGCGTTCTTGACATCCAATTGATGAATAGGCCAATCACTGGAAAGAGCAAGCGACAGAACTGTTCGTATCGTGGCGGGTTTAACAACCGGGCTGAAAGTCTCGTCAAAATCAATACCTTCACGTTGCGTGAAACCTCGCAAGACCCACCGTGCCTTGTACCGATCAAGAGAATCACTAGACTTCAACTTGTGACGAAAAATCCACTTGCCCGTGACAATATTTGCATTGCGAGGTGGATCAACGAGGTCCCAAGTATTGTTGGAGATGAGAGCACCGTACTCATCAACCTGTTGGGAATATGCCCTAGAGGCAATAATAAAATGGTTTATTAAGCATATTCAAGTTTATGATAATAGTTTATTATCCATGCTATAATTGTATTAAATGGAAACATAATACATGTGTGGAATATAAACGCCCGGAGTCCCTAGTGAGCCTCTACAGGACTAGTTCGTTGATCAAGAGATAGTTAGAGTTTCCTAACTATGGACTTGTTATAGTCACTTCATAACGGAGTCATATCATTAGGAGTAATGGTATGATGGACATGACCCAAATAAAGAGTTGCAATTAATCGTGTCACAAAAGTTTTGTTGTCAACACTTTTAATATATGCCAAATATAGTTTCCTTAGACCATGAGATTATATCACTCCCGTTTACCGGAGGAATACTTTGTGGACATCAAACGTCACTTCGTAACTGGGTGATTATAAAGGTGGCTTTCAGGTATCTCCGATGGTGGGTTGTTGGGTGATATGAATCAAGAGTGGAATTTGTCCCTCCATGTGACGGAGAAGATATCTTGAGGCCTTCTCAGTAATATAGCATCAAAAGTCTGCAGACATGTGATTAGGTTGTAATCACCGGGATCCTATATTATGGACGAGTAAAGAGAACTTGCTGGTAACGAGATTAAACTAGACATGGGGATGTCAACGATTATATCTCGGGCAAGTAAAATATCGTGAGACAAAGGGAATCGTATATGAGCTTAATTGAATCTCCGGCATCGTGGTTCAATCGAGAAAAGGTTTTCGTTGAGTGTATAGGAATTAATATGGACATCCCGGTCCCGCTATTAATTATTGATATGATCATGTCTATGCATTCTCGAACCCGTAGGGTCACACACTTAACGTTCCGATGAAATTAGGTTTTGCGATGAATTAAATGATGAAGTGAACGAATGGTGATGCGGAGTCTCGGATGGGATCCCGGACGTCACGAGAGGTTCCGGAGGAGTCCGGAGAATAAGATTCATATATGGAAAGTGGTTTCCGGAGGTTTCGGAAAAGTTCCGGAATATTTCATAGGGTATCGGAAAGGTTCCGGAATGTTCTAGAAGGGTCTAGAAGTAGGACTGCATATTTTGTATGGGGCCCACATGGTGCAAAGGGGTGCTGCCACCACTTAGGTGGGGCGCACCACCTAGGCCCATATGGGTGGTGCGGCATAGGGACAAGGAGGGGAGTCCCACTCCTAGTTGGACTAGGAGTTGGGCCCTCCACCCCTTTAGGAAAGGGAGCCCAAGGAGGAGTCCTAGATGGACTCCAACTTGGGGGGCAAGCAAAGGGGGGCCGGCCGGCCCCCTGCCGTGACCTAGCCGGCCTCCTATATAAGGAGGGAAAGGGGGGGCGCACCACAACCTTGGAGGCTGCCGCCCCACAACCCTAGCCGCACCCCCCTCTCCCATCTAGCCCTAGTGCGCCACCCCCTCTCTCCCGAAGGGCTGCCGCACCTCCACCTCTCCACCATAGCCGCACCACCCCTATGCCCTAGGGCTGCTGCGCCTTGTCTTCTCCCTCTCCTCTTGCTTGGCTTGGCGAAGCCCTGCACGTGGAGATCGTCATCGACACCGGCACAACCGTCGTGCTGCTGAGATCATCAAGGCCACGTCCTCTCGCTTGTGGGATCAAGGAGTCGACGTCTTCATCGAGCTGTACGTGTGGACGCCGCGGAGGTGCTGCCCGTTGCTGCACTTCAACGGATTAGATTTCGAGGATAATACATCTCCTCGCGACTAGACGAGTCTAGTTGTGGGGATCGACTAGCCAACCCCTGCACCGACAAAACGCGTTTGTTGATCTTCGAGGGTAAGAGATTGGATCTCATCTTCGCTATCTTCATCTCGTAGATCTAGATCCTTGGGGTTTATTCCGCTTTGCCGCGTAGAAAATTTTTATTTTCCATGCTGCGACCCCATCAGTGGTATCAGAGCCTAGATCTATTCGTAGATGTTGGTGCGATTAGAACACAAGGAGTTGTGGGCGTTGATATTTTATGTTGCTACCTTCTCGCGTGCACTTTGCATCTTTGCGGTATTGTGAGATTGAAGCGGCCCGGACCAACCTTACTCGTCCACGCACGAGAGACCGGTTCCACGACTGACATGCAACTTGTTTTGCATAAGTGGCTGGCGGGTGTCTGTTTCTCTTGCTTTAGTGAGGATGCAATTTTCAATGGAAGGCCTTTCAAAAGGATGAGTAAATAAGCAACTATTATATCACCGTTGTGGTTTTTGCGTAGAATAGAACGGTTCTATCTCGTTGACCCAAGCCACGTAAAATTTGCATAAACAAAGTAGAGGACATCTAACTTGTTTTTGCAGAGGGGGTCAAGTGATGTGATATGGCCAATGTGATTTGTGATAATGTATGCAATGATCATGTTTGTAATATTTCGTGACTTGCATGTCGGCGAGTACGGCAACCGGCAGGAGCCATATGGTTGTCTTTTATTTTATGTGACCTGCGTGTCAATGAATCACCATGTATTTGCTTTACTTAATTGCTAAGAGTAGCATTAGTGGTAGTTGCAATAGTTGGTGGACAACCATGGTGATGGCGCCAAGATGATGGAGATCATGCCGGAGATGGAGATCTTGCCGGTGCTTTGAAGATGGAGATCTAAGAGCATATGAAGAAAGGCCATATCATATCACAATTATGAATTGCATGTGATGTTAATCCCTTTTATGCACCTTATTGTTATGCTTTGATGTGATCGCGACGGTAGCATGATAAGGTGATCTCTCATGTTAATATCAAGATAATTAAGTGTTCTTCCCTAGTATGCGCCGTTGCGAAAGTTCGTCGTTTCGAAGCATCACGTGATGATCGGGTGTGATAGATTCAACGTTCACATACAACGGGTGCAAGCCAGTTTGCACATGCGGAAATACTACGGTTGTCTTGACGAGCCTAGCATATACAGACATGGCCTCGGGAACACGGAACCGAAAGGTTAAACACGAGTCATATGAATGATATGATCAACACTGAGTTGTTCACCATTGAAGCTACATCATCTCACGTGATGATCGGTGGTGGTGTAGTGGATTTGGATCGTGTGTCACTAATCAACTGAAGAGATGTTGAGTTTAGTGGGAGTTCATTAATTTGATTAAGTTGAACTAAAATTGTCATAAACAAGTGTCCTAAAGATGTCTTTGCAAAATCCTTTTAGATCATGGGCGACTACAGTAGTATGTTTCTTGCTGAGGAGCTGCGTCTCGATGGGTCAAACTTTGCTGAGTGGTACATGCGTCTAAGAGAAGCCCTATACGCCAATGATGAGCTCTACGTGATAGATGAACCTTTAGAAAAACGCCCTGATGTTACTGTTGACTATGAAGGGTATATGGAGTGGTACGATCAAAAGACCACCTACTTGAGAGTCGAGTGGCTGATATGCACCTTCATGGATTCTAACCTTGGTAGACAATTTGGAAACTTGAGCGCAATGGAGATTGTCGATGAGCTGAAACGAAGGTTCATAGCACAAGTTAGAGTTGCAAGGTTTGAATGCTTGGATGATTTTCTTTCAACTAAGATGGAAGAAAACACTTGCTTGGAACAGCACCTAAGTAAGATGCACCGGCTGTATTATACTATGGTGGATGTTTGGAACCATGAAATAACTGACGAGATGGCAATAGATGGGGTGCTGCGCTCGCTTCCCCCCAGCTATAAGGATTATGTGAGGAACTATATCATGGGAAGGGATTCGATCACTTTCTGTGAGTTTATTTCCCAGCTTCGTCAAGTTAAAGTGGAACCCATAGCAGGAGAAGTAGTCAACACAGAAGGTATATTTTGATATACTAGTTATAAATGTTTAGATGTCCCATTTACACTTATGGTGAGCTAAGTATTTGATACTTGTGCTGTTTTATGAAAACAGGGCCAGCCGTTTGAGAAGTGCATGGAGGGACTGAGTGGATTTCGCGGGAAGATGGCAATCAAGGAGTTGATGCTGGCGTCATTTCACTTCTACATTTATCGTTTTAAATTAGAGGATTTGAATAAATTTTGTAATCGAATTAAGTGTGATCTTAAATTAGTGTGTCTCGGTTTGTGAGACAGTCATTCATGTTAAAGACAAGTGGTTGTTCTATTTTCATGAGTAATCCTTCTTTAGTGATCACGTTTTGATTATGGGATTATTGTCCTTTGTTGGATTTAAACGATAATTAGTTAAACACTTATAAAAATAAAGACATGCTAAAATATCCAATACTTAATGATGAGAATTGTTTTAATTGTACTGTTAGTGCTGAAGAGCATCTTGATGCGCATCACTAAGTAGTGTGATTAAAAATGCCATTTTCTGAAAATGCCATGAGTTGCTGAAAATAAACACAAGTGTTTGTTGTATTTTTCAGTGAATAAAAGACATCATTATTTTATCATGAATGAGTAGATAGGAGTATTTATTCATGTCATGACAAGACCTTGGAAGTAAAGGATATTGAGTTAACAAGATAATTGAGTCTTTTCGATTTGATCAAAAGAGACAAAATATTTGAGTTTTTGTTTAGTATGGAGACTTGTGACAAGTGTTATCACAAATTACAATATTTAGAGATTATTCGAAAGTGTTTTGATAAACGTAAAGTATTGTAGTCACATTATATTTGATATTATGTGGTCATAAAAAGGGTCTTTGGTTTTAAGGTTTCATTTGTATCATTTAGATTTATTTTGATAACACTCTATTTAATGATTTGCATTTCGCATATGAGTTATGTGAAATAGTGGCTTCAACAATTATGAGATAATTAAAAGCCATAGCAAATAAAGTTTTGTAATGTATTCATATGAGATTATGAATAGAGATTCCACAATGTGAGACTAAAAGGGACAAACCAATGTGTTTGGTTGTGTTATGTATTTTAGTGGTTTTATCGTGAAATGGTTTCATGGATAAAAGAATTGTTGGAATGAATTTAGAAAGTTTAAACCTTTCATGTTTATGTATCAAGTGGCACATGTGTAAAAGTGCTATGTTGGTTAAAACTTGACACATAAAAGGTTTTAATGATGGTGATCATTGAATTATGGTTTAGCTTGTCTAAAGAGATGTAGGTTTCAAGAATATGAATTTTGTCAAAGGTTGCAAAATAATATTCATGATTTACTTGTCATGTTTGGGAAACAAGACATACTTACATAACTACAAAAGAAGAAATAGAAACTTTAAATACGAAAGTGACTAAGAGTCATTCTACTGCAAGTTTAAATCATAAAGTAATCGTTGCTTGATTTTGTGAAAAGAATGTTTCACATATTTATTTTGCGAAGTGTTTGCATGGAATAAATAAAACTAAGAGCTAGCAAGGTGCTGGCGTTTCGTATATGAGTTCTCGAATCTTAAGAGTTAAGAGTTTTGGAGGAGTCCAAAGTGTCGAGAAAGTGCATAAGAAACTGAGTGAGATCTAATTAAGATATGTGGTGACATATATTAAGTTAGAGCAGAAATTAATTTCCATAATCAAAATATGTGGTGACATATGTTTGAGTGGGAACTAGTTAATCATGGTCAAATATAAAGATAACATATTTCTGAGTGGGAGCCACAGTGTTTTCACAATTTAATATGTGTATGGTGTATATTTGAGTGGGAGTTTACAACATAGTGTTTGAATGAAATGGAGATTTCGTAAATGTTGTAAATATTGTCATGGACCAATGCATAACTTATGAAGTTAGTTTGAAAGTCAAATATTCATATAGATGAATGTATCTATGGAGGATAGATAAGTTTGATGAACATTAAAGTCAGATGTTTAACCTAAATATTTTTTGAAGGAGTTCAAAATAAAACAAGAGAAGAATGGTTCATCTCATCGTGGCATATAGGTGAAGCATTGAGTTAGAGAACTCAGTACAAAATTGATGGTTGGAGGATATGTTGGAATTCAATATGAATTGTTCATAGGTCTCAACATATAAGAACCATGTGTTTGTATATGACGATATGTGACCCAAGTTCTTAATTGTAAGAACATGATGAATGAGGAGTCATTTTTCATGGAATAGAGATGAATTTAGAAAATGGTAGACTTGGTTGAAGTCATAAAGCCAGACTAAATTGGAGATCTTTTAGAGTCAAAGCAGTGCAGCGAAAGCATGATCGGAAATATCAAAGTGACAAGGTTCACTGTTGATTTGTTAAGTCTACAACATATAGGAGTATATGATTAATTCAAGGATTAAAATAAGATATAATATTTTGGTTTGAGAAAGTTGTTTCAAGATTGAGTGAGTTCCAGATGCATATGATATGAGAAAGTCCATTTGACTAATCATACATATGGGCATGAAAGGATATGAATATCTCACTCTATAACCAAACATATTATATATACATTATATGATAATGAGTTTGATCATGGGATGATAGGAAGTTTATCATGAGATGATAAAGTAATGTCAAGTTAGCTGACAGTTACAATTTTGCAAAGGACGTATAGAGCTATAAAGTACAGAGCACGGACAGAACCTCTTCCACAAGCAAACATGATCAGCACTGAGACTTCATGAGTGAGACTTCATGGGTGTTGGATCGTGGAAATGTAAACTAGATTATTGACTCTAGTGCAAGTGGGAGACTGTTGGGAATATGCCCTAGAGGCAATAATAAAATGGTTTATTAAGCATATTCAAGTTTATGATAATAGTTTATTATCCATGCTATAATTGTATTAAATGGAAACATAATACATGTGTGGAATATAAACGCCCGGAGTCCCTAGTGAGCCTCTACAGGACTAGTTCGTTGATCAAGAGATAGTTAGAGTTTCCTAACTATGGACTTGTTATAGTCACTTGATAACGGAGTCATATCATTAGGAGTAATGGTATGATGGACATGACCCAAATAAAGAGTTGCAATTAATCGTGTCACAAAAGTTTTGTTGTCAACACTTTTAATATATGCCAAATATAGTTTCCTTAGACCATGAGATTATATCACTCCCGTTTACCGGAGGAATACTTTGTGGACATCAAACGTCACTTCGTAACTGGGTGATTATAAAGGTGGCTTTCAGGTATCTCCGATGGTGGGTTGTTGGGTGATATGAATCAAGAGTGGAATTTGTCCCTCCATGTGACGGAGAAGATATCTCGAGGCCTTCTCGGTAATATAGCATCAAAAGTCTGCAGACATGTGATTAGGTTGTAATCACCGGGATCCTATATTATGGACGAGTAAAGAGAAATTGCTGGTAACGAGATTAAACTAGACATGGGGATGTCAACGATTATATCTCGGGCAAGTAAAATATCGTGAGACAAAGGGAATCGTATATGAGATTAATTGAATCTCCGGCATCGTGGTTCAATCGAGAAAAGGTTTTCGTTGAGTGTATAGGAATTAATATGGACATCCCGGTCCCGCTATTAATTATTGATATGATCATGTCTATGCATTCTCGAACCCGTAGGGTCACACACTTAACGTTCCGATGAAATTAGGTTTTGCGATGAATTAAATGATGAAGTGAACGAATGGTGATTCGGAGTCTCGGATGGGATCCCGGACGTCACGAGAGGTTCCGAAGGAGTCCGGAGAATAAGATTCATATATGGAAAGTGGTTTCCGGAGGTTTCGGAAAAGTTCCGGAATATTTCATAGGGTATCGGAAAGGTTCCGGAATGTTCTAGAAGGGTCTAGAAGTGGGACCGCATATTTTGTATGGGGCCCACATGGTGCAAAGGGGTGCTGCCACCACTTAGGTGGGGTGCACCACCTAGGCCCATATGGGTGGTGCGGCATAGGGAGAAGGAGGGGAGTCCCACTCCTAGTTGGACTAGGAGTTGGGCCCTCCACCCCTTTAGGAAAGGGAGCCCAAGGAGGAGTCCTAGATGGACTCCAACTTGGGGGGCAAGCAAAGGGGGGCCGGCCGGCCCCCTGCCCTGACCTAGCCGGCCTCCTATATAAGGAGGGAAAGGGGGGGGGGCGCACCACAACCTTGGAGGCTGCCGCCCCACAACCCTAGCCGCACCCCCCTCTCCCATCTAGCCCTAGTGCGCCACCCCCTCTGTCCCGAAGGGCTGCCGCACCTCCACCTCTCCACCATAGCCGCACCACCCCTATGCCCTAGGGCTGCTGCGCCTTGTCCTCTCCCTCTCCTCTTGCTTGGCTTGGCGAAGCCCTGCTCGCGGAGATCGTCATCGACACCGGCACAACCGTCGTGCTGCTGAGATCATCAAGGCCACGTCCTCTCGCTTGCGGGATCAAGGAGTCGACGTCTTCATCGAGCTGTACGTGTGGACGCCGCGGAGGTGCTGCCTGTTGCTGCACTTCACCGGATTGGATCTCGATGATAATACATCTCCTCGCGACTAGACGAGTCTAGTTGCGGGGATCGACTAGCCAACCCCTGCACCGACAAAACGCGTTTGTTGATCTTCGAGGGTAAGAGATTAGATCTCATCTTCGCTATCTTCATCTCGTAGATCTAGATCCTTTGGGTTTATTCCGCTTTGCCGCGTAGAAAATTTTTGTTTTCCATGCTGCGACCCCATCACAACCATCGCAGCATGTCAGTTCGGGTCCTTGAGCGCGCCTCGATATGTCTTCGGAAGAGGGGAACCACACGTTGTGGTGCCTTGTATTGCTCAATATATAGGAGGATTACAAGGGGTCCTAGTCATATACAATACGGACACATACAAAGGAATATACTCATACGTGACCTACACCTATACAAACACGTACAGGTCACATATTCTAACAGGAATTATCGCGGAGAGCTGCGATAGAACGAGACTACACGGGCTCCGTTTGAGGCGGTCTACTTGTCGTTTCGAAGCTCTCGGGGCATTAAGCTGTGAGGACTTCTAATTTTTGGGATCTGGAGGTTTTCACTTACGTGGACGCACACCCAAGCATGCGTGCCGGAAGTCTCGGTGCCATCAGAGGCCTTCTAGACCTTCAAAAAGAGCTAACAAGATTTGAGAAACAGAAATTTTCTTGGCAGTAACACACCAAGCTATATCGGGGCGGAGGGAAAAAATTGTCTTTAGTTCGTCAGAAAACCTCTCGTTGTTTAGTACAATAGGGTCTGACGCTCACACCAGACAAGAAAAACCGATGAAACTGAAGAGGGAATTATCGCGGAGAGCTGGGATAGACCGAGTCGACACGGGCTCCGTTTGAGGCGGTCTACCTGTCGTTTCAAAGCTCTCGGGGCATTAAGCTGCGAGGACTTCTAATTTTTGGGATCTGGAGGATTTCACATACGTGGATGCACACCCAAGCACGCGTGTCAGAAGTCTCGGTGCCATCAGAGGCCTTCTAGACCTTCAAAGAGCGCTAACAAGATATGAGAAACCGAAATTTTCTTGGCAGTAACACATCGAGCTATATCGGGGCGGAGGGAAAAATTGTCTTTAGTTCGTTAGAAAACCTATCGTTGTTTACTACAATAGGGTCTGACGCTCACACCAGACAAGAAAAATCAATGAAACTGAAGAGGGAATTACCGCCGAGAGCTGGGATAGACCGAGTCGACACGGGCTCCGTTTGAGGCGGTCTACATGACGTTTCGAAGCTCTCGAGGCATTAAGCTGCGATGACTTCTAATTTTTGGGATCTGGAGGATTTCACATACGTGGACGCACACCCAAGCACGCGTGTCGGAAGTCTCGAGGCCACGAGAGGCCTTCTAGACCTTTAAAAAGCGATAACAAGATTTGATAAATAGAAATTATCTTGGCAGTGTCACATCGGGCTATATCGGGGCGGAGGGAAAAAATTGTCTTTAGTTCGTTAGAAAACCCCTCGTTATTTAGGACAATAGGGTCTCACGCTCACACCAGACAAGAAAAACTGATGAAACTGAATAGGGAATTATCGTAGAGAGCAATTATCGTAGAGAGCTGGGATAGACCGAGACTGGACGGGCTCCGTTTGAGGCGGTATACCTGTCGTTTCGAAGCTCTCGGGGCATGAAGCTGCGAGGACTTCTAATTTTTGGGATCTGGAGGATTTCACATACGTGGACGCACACCCAAGCACACGTGTCGGAAGTCTCGGTGCCATCAGAGGCCTTCTAGACCTTCAAAAAGCGCTAGCAAGATTTGAGAAACAGAAATTTTCTTGGCAGTAACACATCGAGCTATATCGGGGCGGAGGGAAAAAATTGTCTTTAGTTCATCAGAAAACCTCTCGTTGTTTAGTACAATAGGGTCTGACGCTCACACCAGACAAGAAAAACCGATGAAACTGAAGAGGGAATTATCGCGGAGAGCTGGGATAGACCGAGTCGACACGGGCTCCGTTTGAGGCGGTCTACCTGTCGTTTCAAAGCTCTCGGGGCATTAAGCTGCGAGGACTTCTAATTTTTGGGATCTGGAGGATTTCACATACGTGGATGCACACCCAAGCACGCGTGTCAGAAGTCTCGGTGCCATCAGAGGCCTTCTAGACCTTCAAAAAGCGCTAACAAGATTTGAGAAACCGAAATTTTCTTGGCAGTAACACATCGAGTTATATCGGGGTGGAGGGAAAAATTGTCTTTAGTTCCTTAGAAAACCTCTTGTTGTTTACTACAATAGGGTCTGACGCTCACACCAGACAAGAAAAATCAATGAAACTGAAGAGGGAATTACCGCCGAGAGCTGGGATAGACCGAGTCGACACGGGCTCCGTTTGAGGCGGTCTACCTGTCGTTCCGACGCTCTCGAGGCATTAAGCTGCGATGACTTCTAATTTTTGGGATCTGGAGGATTTCACATACGTGGACGCACACCCAAGCACGCGTGTCGGAAGTCTCGAGGCCACGAGAGGCCTTCTAGACCTTCAAAAAGCGATAACAAGATTTGATAAATAGAAATAATCTTGGCAGTGTCACATCGGGCTATATCGGGGCAGAGGGAAAAAATTGTATTTAGTTCGTCAGAAAACCCCTCGTTATTTAGGACAATATGGTCTCACGCTAACACCAGACAAGAAAAACTGATGAAACTGAAGAGGGAATTATCGTAGAGAGCAATTATCGTAGAGAGCTGGGATAGACCGAGACTGGACGGGCTCCGTTTGAGGCGGTCTACCTGTCGTTTCGAAGCTCTCGGGGCATGAAGCTGCGTGGACTTCTAATTTTTGGGATCTGGAGGATTTCACATACGTGGACGCACACCCAAGCACACGTGCCGGAAGTCTCGGTGCCATCAGAGGCCTTCTGGACCTTCAAAAAGCGCTAGCAAGATTTGAGAAACAGAAATTTTCTTGGCAGTAACACATCGATCTATATCGGGGCAGAGGGAAAAATTGTCTTTAGTTCATCAGAAAACCTCTCGTTGTTTAGTACAATAGGGTCTGACGCTCACACCAGACAATAAAAACCGATGAAACTGAAGAGGGAATTATCGCGGAGAGCTGGGATAGACCGAGTCGACACGGGCTCCGTTTGAGGCGGTCTTCCTGTCGTTTCGAAGCTCTCGGGGCATTAAGCTGTGAGGACTTCTAATTTTTGGGATCTGGAGGATTTCACATGCGTGGACGCACACCCAAGCACGCGTGTCGGAAGTCTCGGGGCCATCAGAGGCCTTCTAGACATTCAAAAAGCGCTAACAAGATTTGAGAAACAGAAATTTTCTTGGCAGTAACACATCAGGCTATATCGGGGCGGAGGAAAAAAATTGTCTTGAAGCCCCAAGTAGCCCAATGGGTGTGTGCCCCAAGATCTTTGTAAAGGCTCCGGATTCCACCTTGAAGGATTCCGATAGTGGAAGGTGAACCTAACCCTTGGGATGAGTTTCATCGGAGAATAGGGTGAGGCCTTTGTGGCGTCTTGAGTATGCCTTTTGTGGCGAGCTCACACCCCTCCAACGAGACGTACTCCCTTAACAAGGAGGAACTCGGGAATACATCATCGTCTCCGCATGCCTCAATTATTTCTATATCCGAGCTCTTTACTTATGCAATTTACATTGTGATAGCCTTTGTGCTTGATGTCATATATATTTCTATTACCTTGTTGTTATATTGCTTAGCATAAGTTGTTGGTGCACATACGTAAACCTAGTATATTAGGTTGTTGGCTTATTAATTTAAACACCTAGTTTTATTCCGCAATTATCAAGCCTTAAACCGGAAAAGTTTTAATCGCCTATTCACCCCCTCTAGGCGACATCGTTTGTTTTTTCAGGTTGAGACATACACTGAACAAGCAGCAAAGAAATGGGCCACCTGCAAACTCTCTCGCCAACCAAGTCTTCAACGACCGCAATAGCCACTCGCTGCGAACGAAGAGATCAAATAAACGGAGATGGAACATTGTTTGGGGACATACCCCAAGTAGCAGCGCAGACTTGCAATGCTCCAACACCAATCCAGAAGGTTGGAGAAAGCGAACCTTACCGTAGACCCAAACGAACGAATAGCTCGAAGATATCCCACCATAAAACAGCGAACAACTTCTATTAAACGACACACCAACTGCCAAGATCCATTGAAGACTAACAGTTCTGACATCACCTACCCTCATTGGTCCTTCGTCAACGCCCAGAACGTTGACGACGTAGGGAGAGGCAAGAGAGACATTATTTCAACACGCCATCCACAGCCGTTAGGGAGATCAAAACCAAAATCTAACATTAGTGACCTTACAACTGCGTCAAACGTAGATCCGAGATGTCCGCCCCTCCCACCGTCAGAGCGGCAAGGCAAACAAAGGAGACAGGAACCCGTCGACGAAGACGGCAAGCGGCGGCGGCTAAAATTAACCCGTCGACGGAGACAACAGGCGGTGGTTAGAATTAACCCTAGCAGCACTGCCTCTCTTGTAGATGCACTTCCGTAGAGGAGGTGGAGGGCGAGAGCGTGTAAAATCCTGGCCACGCGGCCCCACGTAGTCCGACGCTGACACGCCCGGAAAAGGCCGAGCCACTAGCCAGTCTGGAGAGTCCAGATGGAATCTCGACGTCCGCGTCCGCAACACACGGAGCGCAAACCCCCTAGCGGCCAAAGTGCCAGCGCCGTCTCTGCCACAAGACACCTCTCTCCTCCTCTCCCAATCCAATCTACCTTCTTCTTCCTCCTCCTCCTCGCCCACGCTGCCTGCTACTACTGCATATATACCGCCGGACCACTCCACATCTCCGTCCCTCCCTGTGGCTGTGTATATGTGAGTATTCCATTCATCCCCGCACATCCTTCGTGTTCGATTTCCGGATACCTCGGGTTCGCTGCAGAGACGTACTGCCCCCCGGTTTGCAGTTCACGCGGGCGTGTTCGAGCTCGTTTGCTGATGTTCATCTAATCAGCCGGTGAGAATTCAGAACCTGTCCGCGGAGAAGGACAAAAGAAAGGAGAAGCGGACACCAACTCTGAACTCGCCCATTGGTCACGGTGAGTTCCTTCTCTGACTCTGGGTCCGCCTGTGTTATACTTTGAGGATTTGAGACCGCGAATCTGTTACGACTCTTGGCATTGCGATGCTTTCATTTCATCTTGCTAGCCGTCTCTTGTGTTTCTGCCGCTGCTCCGTGTTGATCCCTAGATCTCATTGCGCACGTCTCCAGTCGTCCCATTTAGTATGCGAGTTAGTTAGGAAATCTACAGAGAAATGTCCGGTGAGAGTAGATCGTCCCAATGGCTAGGCGCATGTTTGTCTCTAGGACCGAGCCGTAGGCGCATGTTCCTTCTCCAATTATTGTTCTTCCTTTTTGGTTGGTAGTCAGTGGCGGCCCCGTGTGCGATTAGGAAAAGGTTTCCCTTTTCAAAGGGAAAAAGGGAGCGTTGTTAGCGCGCCACGTGTAGTGCTGTTAGGATCCCGTTGATCCGGTTAAGTGGCGAAAGCAAAATTCGGTACGGCACCTCCGTGCATGCAGCGACCATGCGCGCGTCCCTGGAGTCGTACGCGACCCCCGCGGACGGAAGGGCGCAGCTGCGAAGACCCCCCGCGTACGGCGCCCAGGCCGATCGGTCCACGCGCGCGATGTACACTTGATGTCCCCGTTCGCATATGAGTATGATGTACGGACGTATAAATTAAATAGGAAATAACATGAAAGTACGGATTATACAAAACAGAAAGTACAAAATATATTGATCAAGATGTACAGATTAGTGTGAACACGATATACGAGTACACAAAAACAGGATGTACATATTAGTGAAAATGTACAATCACAGTGCTACCGGATGTAGAAAACTGGAAATGTAAAAAAATTGGAGATGTACAAGTTGAAAATGTACAAAATCTAGAAATGTACAACCACGTGCTACAGAATATACAACCACGTGCTACCGAATGTATCAAAAAAAGTTTATCGAAACCTATCAACATGGGATCTAGTTTTAAAGATCTCGACGCGAGAAGCTAAAAAGTGAAAACGGTTCGTAATTTGGATCAACGGTTCTCAAGATATTCTCTTCTCTACTACTTAAAAAAGAAATAGCGTTCCATAGTCTGCCTCCCCACGGTCCGTTTCGTCCTTCGTCCATCCTCACGCACTCCCCCATCGTTGCCCGCACGGCTTCGTCCGCTCGGTATGTGAAAGTTAATCCGCAGTCGTCCCCACATCTCCACACGCTCCTCTCAGATCTCCAGCCCGCCCACACCGGATCACTCCTCCACATCCCGCCGCCCACCCCCGCCCCCGCCCCCAACGGCCACATCTCCACATCCCGCCGCCCGCCCACAGCGGCCACCTTGCCACATCCGTCGCCGGGCGGACGGATGAGGAACGCAGGGGCCAGCGGCAGCGCGTGCTCCGTCACGGAGCTCTCCGCGAGGAGGACAACGGCCGGCGGCAGCTGGTGGTGTCAGGCGCCGGGGACTGCCGCGTCATGCGGGACCGAATCGAGGCCCTGCTGGGCGGGCTTGTACTTAACTGCTGCAGCAAATGGCGGGTGCAGAGGGCATCAGCGACGCCCAGCTAAAGCCATAGGCGGTGGCGAAGACGGCCACGGTAGAAGTGGACAAGCTGTGCGAGCTGCTCATCCTCGGCTCCGACGGACGATGGGACAAGGTGGGCAAGCAGGCATCCCGCGGACGCCGCCTGCAGTCCACCTTCTCTCGCCGACCCATAGTTTGCCGCACCAGCAGGCCATCACTCCAGCACTGGACACCTCGGGGCAGGGAAAGAGGGATCCAGACGGGCTTAATCTCATCTAAATGGTTTGATCCACTTCTAAGATGACTCCATCGCGATGTAACCAATTAGAAACAGAGCGGTGGCCATTGTGGTGAGGCTGCTCGATCTCTTCAGATTAATCTACCCAGATTCGAAGCCCTACCTTGCTGTAATCCAAGGTGCGGAGACGGAGGGGCACGAACAGCAGTTAATTGTAATAGTATTTGGCGGTGGCCATTGTTCTGAGGCTGCAATGTGGCGGAGCTACAGCATACTAACGGCGCTACGACCAACTTCCCGCCTCCCCTACACTGTTGGTGTTCATAGACCATCACTCCTATTGTCAGGCAAGTAACCCATTATAATCAAACCGGGCTCTGTTGTATATTCTATAGCCTGTTTAATTAGTCGCAGAACCTCCAATAAATTGGATTACTACCTAACGTCTTATCAAGGAAAAATGATATCGTAGATGTATGTCAATCAGCACAGCTGACCAGATTGTGCACTATAAGGGCTTGTTTGATTTGAAGGATTGGTTCCAATCCTTCAAAGGAATTTCAACATGAGGGTGTGAGCTCATGTTGAAATTCCTTTGAAGGATTGGAACCAATCCTTCAAATCAAACAAGCCCTAAGGAGTGGAGGAGAGCCCGAAGGGGTGGTCTGCATCACCTCCAGTGGCACCTCATAAATCCCTAATCACTACAGTAGTGTGTAGGCGGGCACTTCGAATCCAATTTAACTTTCAGGTTTATAGGAGGCCATAAAAATATTTTTTTATGGTACCCTATGTGGAATTAGTTGATATTATAGTATGAATACGATTGATAAGGTTTCTATTTTTTTCGTGGTCCAATTGTTTCTCCTGAATACATGCTGAATCTAGATATAACTGCACGATCTAATTATTCTAACTTCCATATTATCCTATACATTTGACATTTGTGGTATAGCAACTCTGCAGACTTCTCACTACCATGTCTAATAGACATAATATGTTTCCTTCTAAAATCTGTAGAGATTTAAAACTGATTCCGATGAAAAAATCAAACTCGACACAGTTTTTCATTTACATATGGTCCCATCACAGCAGCGCAGCACGTCCTTGACCACTGCTGCTGCTCCACGACCAATCTCCTTATCGTCTCCCGAGTCCCCGACCTTAGTCCTCCTTCTGCTCCTCTTCCTCCTCATCGCCTCCCCGAGTCCCCGACCTCCTCCTCCTCCTCCTCCTCCTCCTCCTCCATATCTGCACCGCCCACTGCACAGCGGCGCCCGGCGCCCGGCGCCGGGCGCCTCGATCTGTCCCGCCAGGGAGCAGCAGCGGCGCCGGCGCGCCCCCGCCCGTCCTCAGGTCCTCTTCACTCTTCACCCGACGCGGCGCAGCAAGGTACGGCCTGTCAATCTCTCCCCCGTTTCTTGATTTACTCCACCTGCAATACTAGACAGTTAGTATTAGATCTAATTTCCTAGGTGAAAGTTTTAATTTTCAGAAATTCCTCTTGTTTTCTTGTATTGTAGATGAAAAAAGAAGAGTGGGCAGCTGGTAGTAGTATATTTGCATTGTGGGATTTTTTTACTATTGCCGTACTATTTTAATGTATAGATTGCATTTAGGCAAAAAAAAAAAAAATCAGTGAATACCCAGCCAAAATTTCCTGGCGCCGCCACTGTTGGTAGTATGTACTCACAACAAGAAAAGTACTTACCAGGTCTTCTTTCTTTGAAGTAAGAGGAGGGTAACTAGTAGTAGGAGTAATAGGGTAATACCAACAAACATGTAACACTAAGAAGGAGCGCTGTCAAAAAAAAAGTAACACTAAGAAGGAAGGCGACATTTTTTTACCTTTTCACCTCACAACAACCACTGTAAGACAAATGCAGAAGTGAAAGGACCGGTGTTCATTCATTTTTGCCAATGCAAAGTAAAAAAGAGAAGTTGTTGAAGTACTATCCTAATAAATGATCTCCTCTGACAAAAAGGAGGCGTCACACTGTTGCCACGTCGCATGCAGGTTCCGGGTCATGTTGCTACCTGGCTGATTTTCTCATCTTGTAACCAATCGATTGCTGCCGATGTTGAACCGTCTGCATAGTTTAGAGCATCTCCAACAGCATTTGTATAAATCCCTTGGATTTGTAAAAACTGCTTTTATACAAATTGGGTCACAAAAACTAGCTCCAACAGCATTTGTATAAATGGTCCCCACATCAAAATTTTTAGCAAGCTTTGTAAAACTGCACCCTCCCTTTGCATATTTGCAAAGTGGAGAGACACTTTGTATATCCTAGAACACACCGCGGGAGAGCCCAACGGCCCACGCGCGGAAATTTCCGGCGGCAACCCCGACCTCGCCGCTGCCGTCTCCTGCCACCGCCGCGGCCATGGAGGCCACATGCGACCTCCCTTGCGCAACCCACGCCGGCGCCTACCTCGCTGCTCCGCCCGCGCTCCTCGCATCGCACGCATCGAAGCACCACGACGACTCGCGCCACCACCGCGAGCATCTGCGCCGCCGCGGAGTCGATTCCGGCCACGCCCGCGCCCATGCGCCTCCGCCGCGAGCCCCTCTGCCTCCGCGCGGTCGATTCTGTCCCTGCCCGCGCACCCCGGCCTCCGTCATGCTCGATTCCATCCCCGCCCCGCATCTGCGCAGCCGATTCCAGCCCCCCACGCCCCTGCACCTCCACCGTGCTCGATTCCGGCCTCGCCCCGCATCTACGCGGCCGATTCCGGCCCCGCCCGCGCCCCTGCACCTCCGCCGTGCTTGATTCCGGCCAGGACTCGCCGGTCAAACCTCCATGCGAGGAAGAAGATAGCAGATAGCTATTATGTGGCTGACCAGAGGACCCCACATGTCATTGTGAGAAACACAAGATTTTGCAATCTAGTTATACAAAGGCTGCAAAAGCACAAATTGGTTTGGCTTTGTATACCTTATCTCTCCTCTTGCTATACACAGTTTTTACAAATCCATTTTACAAATGCTGTTGGAGATGCTCTTAGCTACCTCCACGATGTAAAATGTTATCTCTGATTGATCCGACCCTACTAGGTTTTGTCCAATTGTATCCAGTGTAGTTGCAAGTGCAACCGACGATAATGTAGTCGTCCAACAGATATTTAGCACGTTTGTAACTGAATATTACAGCAGACTAAAATTTACCCCTCCAGTGACGCATGTGGACTTTTATTTAGTTCTTCTTTACTGTATCCTCTTTGAGATCCACTCTTGGAAGCCACTCATTGGACAACGGGCATCCGCAGGGCGTGGATGGATTCCTGAACAAAATTGATTGAGTGATGCTGAATCATGTGAACACGTACTGAATGATTGGCTAAATCTCACTATTATTTTTCTTAGGGGGCGCTATTGTACTCCTACATCGCTATCTTCCCTCTTTCCTAGTACGAGATGCAAGTCAATCATCCTTTGGGACCAGAATAATTAAATACAGAAAATAGTTTCCTGATCCTGCTTATGTAATACGGAGTAGCATTGTGGTAATGTGCTCTAATGAATACCGCAGTTGTATTTTTTTACATGTCATTTAATCATATCTCTTTTCTGTATTAGATTCAGATACTAAAACAGCAAGATGGTTAACTTTGGAAAGAAGTTGGCGGCAGATCAAGTAGAAGAATGGACAGGGTATTGCTTTTCTTGCCGTGTTTTTGCTTTAATCTGTTCTGGATCAGAAGATTTTATTTTTCTTATATTCTTATTAAATGCCATAACTATTAATCCAATAATAAAACATCTCGCTTGTGTCCGCCCTATATCATTTGCCTCTATCTTGTAAATGAAAAGTAAAACGAGGAGCCATCTAACTGTTGTAGTTCTATGATGATGAACTCAGTACACATTTCACAAGCCAGTTCCCTGAGTCTCATAATTTTCTTCACAATGCTAATAAATTCCTACAGAGATCTACAAGTTATTTTTGTCGTTCTATTGCTAGGTACTACATTAATTACAAATTGATGAAGAAAATGTTAAAGCAATATGTTCAGCAGACCCAAATTGGTGGCAAAGATTCCGAGCAAATACTTAAAGAGTTCTCACGGATTCTTGATGATCAGGTATGCAGAGAGTGATTTCTCTTGAAATTATCATATATTGATCTTTTGGAGCAACTTATCCATTCTGTCTCTCGTCCCTTGTATCACGAACTTGGTCTCTTCAATGTGGTAGATCGTTTTGATTAGCTAAAATTCGTATGTATTCCTCTAATTCAGATTGAAAGGATTGTGCTCTTTCTGCTACAACAACAAGGCCACCTTGCTAGAAGGATTGAGGAATTGGGAGCACAGCGCGCTGCTATTGCGCAACAGGTTGATACGTCAAGAGTTCTTGAACTCCGCGACGCTTACAGAGAAGTCGGGAGAGATCTTGTAAAGCTTCTACGCTTTGTTGACATGAATGCTACCGGTCTTAGGAAGATACTGAAGAAGTTTGATAAACGTTTTGGATACAAGTTTACAGATTATTATGTCACCACTCGTGCAAACCATCCTTATTCTCAGCTTCAGCAAGTCTTTAAGCAAGTGGTAATTTTCTGGCATTTTGCACTGGCAACTTCTTTTGTTATTTTTTCCCTACAGCTAATCGGCATTTGTGCTACTTATCATGCACTTCTACAAACGCAGGGAATTGTAGCTGTAGCAGGTGCTTTATCACGCAACCTTGCGTATCTGGAAGACGAACATCGCGGAAGCTTTTTATCCATCTATGATAATCCATCGGTTGTATTGAAGGTACTATGTTTCCACAATTCCACTCTCTTTCAGTTCAATATTTTTTCTGTCCTCCCGACTGGATGCCCTTTGTTCAAGAAAAAAGTGATGTATGGTTTAAGAGTGTTCTGTGATTCTTTTTCTAAAATTCAGGACCCTATCATAGACCAAGTAAATCATGCAGTACAGAAACTCACACATGCAACGAATTTTATGCAATACTTGGGGCAACACGCACTTATCGTCCAAGATGATACTCAAAGTGGATCGGAGGATACTGTTGATGATGAGAGCTACCATTTCCTGTCTCTGATGCTTAACCTAGTTAACACATTTCTGTACATGGTGAATACATATATCATCGTGCCGACTGCAGACGACTACTCAGTGAGCCTTGGAGCTGCCCCGACAGTTTGTGGCATAATTATTGGATCAATGGCGGTTGCACAAGTGTTCTCCTCGGTTTATTTCAGTGCATGGTCGAACAAGTCATACTTCAGACCTCTAGTGTTCAGTAGCATTATGCTGTTCTCTGGGAATTTGCTCTATGCATTGGCATATGACCTGAATTCGCTGACAGTACTCCTGATTGGCCGGATACTATGCGGGTATGCATACCTTTTCTCTCTTCGATAAGCTCACCTTTTTATTATTTTTTGCAATGGCATGTAAGTTATCCTATGTGTCTAAAATTTTCTTAAGTTACTTATTGGGTCATACTGCCAACAGGTTGGGTTCTGCAAGAGCTGTGAACCGCCGGTATATCAGCGACTGTGTACCTCTCAAGACCAGGCTACAAGCCTCTGCAGGATTTGTCAGTGCTAGTGCTCTTGGAATGGCATGTGGCCCTGGTCTTGCTGGTTTTCTTCAGACAAAATTTACGATATACTCGCTCACTTTTAACCAGAGCACATTGCCTGGATGGATCATGTCCATCTCTTGGCTTCTCTACTTGGTGTGGCTATGGTTTTCATTCAAAGAGCCAGAACACTTAGCTAAGGCTGCAGCCAGTGCACCGCCTTCTGAATCTAGTAAGTCTCAACTAGCAGACCATAGTAGTTGCACCTGCATTCCTTTCTGTCTCTGTGTTTCTCCTATTCCCGTGTTTTTTCCATCATGTGTTTCAAACGGGACCTAAACTAGTAAAGTACACTAGTTTATTCTTGCACAATAAGGGTGTGTTGTACTCTGCCACTTGAACTATTTTAGCAACTTCAGGAGTTGTTCTTATATGAAGTTAACTTCTTTTAAAAACAGGTCATCAAGAAAGTGCTAATTTGGAGGAAGGTCTAGCACAACCTTTGCTTATAGAGTCGGAAGACAGACTGGATGAGAATTCGGAGGATAATGATGATACTGAAGACTCCAAAAAATCCCATGAACCAGCAACGTCATTTGTTTCTGCATATAAACTGCTGACACCGTCTGTGAAGGTTTGTTTTTTCGGCTTATCAGATACTTCTTTGCTTTTTTCCTGAACCAAAACGAAGCACATTGCCTCAAATCTTTTATTCGATTTGAAAGTGCCTTACGCAGGCCAGTTTGTAAGCATATCCTATTTTGGTACAAACAAGTTAAGGTACCTGAGATATGGTGTCTTGATGTTATTAATTAATACTTTATAAATTAAATATAATGCAATTACTAGAAGGTACATTTGCTCTGAGGCATGTACAATGACACCACACTCACACCACGTCAAATGAACTTGGGAGACCAGAGAAAATCTTGGAGGTGTTAATCCCTGTTTTCTTTGGACCATTGCATTCTAATTCTAGGTTCAGGTTATGTGTTGAAACTATCGTCGTCTCTATTTTCCGCTGAAAATCTTGGAGGTGTTAATCCCTCTTTTCTCATATGAATTTCACACGAGTATTCATTTCTCAGGTCCAACTGTTGATATACTTTATGCTCAAGTATGCGATGGAAATTTTGCTCTCTGAATCAAGTGTCGTCACCACATACTATTTTAACTGGGATACAAGTAAAGTGGCTATCTTTTTAGCGATTCTTGGGTTGACTGTTCTTCCAGTCAACGCCGTTGTCGGGAGCTACGTTACCAATTGGTTTGAGGACAGGTAACTTCCCTTTTCTGGAACCAGAAGTACGACCACTTTTTTTAAAGCAGATAACTTCAACCCTGGCCTGGTTTTTAAAAGTGATTTTATGTTTTGGTGTTTATTTTTTTTAAATATCTTCATACATGTACGGAATGCTGGAAATTGATAACTTCAATCTAAATAGAAAATATGTGTATTGTGTGATGTGCATAAACAACAAGAGATATATAGATTCCTCTTGTCCACTTTTGGTGCACAGGACAAAATATCATATTTTTGATTGTTTATTTCTTTTCTTTTGATAATTTCTCCATCCTTAAGCATTCCTCTCCCCTCATAATTTTTTCAACTTTTTCTGAAACTTCGAAGACGCTAAACCACCAGAAATGTCTGGTTTAAGATTTCGAGGGTGATTTCTTATGATGATGGGAATCTCTTATGATAATCATCCACGCCTTAAACGTATCCTTGTTTTGAGATTTTGAGAAGAGTTGCTCAAAATTTGGTAGCATGCCGCACGAATATTCTACAATAACAAGTATTGAACAACAGGATTCTCCAAGAATCTTAAACTTTTAACGGGTGTGCAGAAGACTAGAAAGGAAGAATGGAAAAAAAGTCATCAACTCACATGATCATTTGAAATAAAAAGTAAAAACATGACATAGATAGTCATGTCTTATGATGAATTTTTGCATGTTATCATTTAATAACATTCTCAACATCCAGGAATCTGCACATTTTTGCAAGGCTTGTAATGAACAGCTACTTTCTATTATTGTTGTAGGGTACATTTTAAACAATTTTACAAAGTTCGGGATTTAATATATGATTTCTCAAGATAAGGGTTCAAGTCGGACCAAGCAAAATAATTCATGGTTAAATATAGACTTAATTGTTCCTACAAGTATTATAATTGTTCTCACGAATTAGAAATTCAGTATCCAAATGCTTTAAATAGTTACATTGTTAAAATCACAGTTCCAGTGAGATAAAATTAGGTGAAGCTACAGCACTTTACCTTGCAATTAGTGTTCGTCTTTAGCCCGTTCTAAAGATTTTCGTGACAATTAAATTTTGCTCCGCAGGCAAATTCTGTTGACATCTGAAATCATGGTTCTGATTGGCATAATCATGAGCTTCCGCTACACATCTCACTACTCCATTTCACAATACGTCTCTTCGGCTCTCATCACATTCGTATTCGCAGAGGTGCTCGAAGGTATGTGCACTGCAACCAGAGATCTCAATCAGCTCAGCAAGATTGTATCTGAAAAAAGTAACCATAAACAATCGCTCATGGACAATGCAGGAGTAAACCTATCCCTGCTTTCGCGAGTCATGTCCTCGAGGCTCTCGCGAGGGACCTACAACGGCGGGCTCCTCTCGACGGAGGCCGGCACGCTGGCCCGTGTGATCGCGGACGCGACGATCACGGGGGCGGGCTACCTAGGCACGGACCTGCTCCTCAACGTCACCCTGCTTCCGCCCCTTGTGATCTCCATAGTCTCCATCGTCGCCACGTTCTGCACATACAACACTCTCTTTTGAGGAGGCAGATGAGATCAGCCTTTTTTTTTCATGCACAATGTACAGACTGTCAAAACGGTTCCTGCTCAAATTGGGTTTGTATTTTTTTCTGAAGTAGTAGTAGCATGATTATTGGTTTTTAGGCTTTAATAAACGGTGTAGATGTTGCTCTGTTGTTACACGTCGACGTAAGATAAAAATGTGTATTGTAGCAATGTGCATCATGGGGCAGGTGTAAAGCTGTCCAGATTTGTATCCCGTGAACTTGCGAATTCAGATGCAACGTAGACAGTTTTTTCTTTTTCTTTTTTGAATGAAATGTGGACAGCTTTGTTGGAAATGCAACGTGGATATGATTTGCGCTGACAAGTCAGGCTGCCGTGTCCTTACGAGCTGGAGAATGTTGTACACTGACACTGACATGACAGTACATTTATGTACACGCCACAAAGCAAAGCATTAATTCTGAGCTCCGCTTTTTTTTTTCTTTTCTGAGGGCCGAGCTCCCAACGGCTGGCTCCCGGGCGGGTGAGAGGCGATTAAGGTAGGCCCATAACTCCGAGGTGCCAAATAAGGGGGGCTCGAGTGTGTTAAGGCTGGTGCTAGTGGGGGCGATAGCGCGGGCGCTACCGCCCGGCGCCGGGCGAGAGAGAGGCGAGAGGGAGGCGAGACGGTAGCGGCGGGCGACGGATCCGTCGCCCGGCGGTAGCGGGCGCTACCGCCCCACTACAGCCCGCATTAGCACCATGGCGCGGGCGAGAGCGGGGCGAGAGGCGGGCGAGAGCGGGGCGACGCGCTGGCGGCGGGAGGCGAGAGGGAGGCGAGAGGCGGGCGTGAGAGGCTGACGTGTGGGTCCGCCTGAAAGAAAAGGGAAAAAGAATTAAAAGGTGAAGGGAAAAAAGGGAAGAAAAAAGGTGACGTGGCTATAGCCTGGGACTACAGCCCATGCACTGGCACCGTGAGGTGAGAGTGGGGTGAGAGTGGGGTGAGAGTGGGGGTAAAAGCTGACGTGGCGGGCGATAGTGAGGCGGTGCACTGGCACCAGCCTAAATAAACCACCTGGCTGAACCGGGTCGTTTTTAGGGGGCAAGATGGTCGTGCGTCAACCGTTTAGCTGGGCCGTGCCAGATCGGACACCCGCTCGGCGCTCGGTGGCAGGTCGCGACGAAACCGGCAAGGAAGAGGGTGACGGGGATGAGCTCAGAGGTTGTTCATGGTGGTTAAGCCGGTCCTTCTTCCTACCGCTTCTTTGCCACCCTTGTCGCATGCTCTCACCGCAGTGTACTCTATGGCCGGTGTGGTCCTAGCTTGTGTACATCAAGAGTGTGCGTGCCCGGTCGTCGGGCGATTTTACTGGAGCTAGCTAGCTACCATGGCACCGGTGCTCGATCGGTAATGTCGATGTATGTATAAAGGCGCCTGGTATCATACGGCTTGGTCACACAAGAGCCAGGCTCCAATACTCCCCAATCTATTTGCACGCGCGTGCTCCCAGCAATGGCATCCGAGCAGGCGCCCTCTGCACGAACGCGGCCCATCTACGTCGTCACAAGCTTCTTCTTCGCGCTCCTATGCTGCTCGCAACAAGGTGACTGATCTGATCTGATTTTCTCCGTCCATTATGTACGCATTGTGTAGTGCAATAAAGTTACTGATGATCGTCGATCGCGCATGCGTGCGTGGAATGGAACAACAGCACGAGGCGACAACTACACGTTCGCCAAGGGCGCGACGCGGGCGCCGCCGGTGTCCTACTACGACTACATCATCGTGGGCGGCCACTAGTAGAAAACAACCCTTTCGTCCGGGCCATTAGTCGCGGACGTGTCTCAACCCGTGACTAATAGACCGGCCACGTCGCTCCGAAATCGCTCATTTGTCGCGGTTCGTTAGGACCCTTTTGTCGTGGATTGAGATACAAACCGGGACAAAAGGGGTATGCGGCCATCGCGAGCAGGTGCCCCCCCTTTTGTCCCGGTTCGTATCTCGAACCGCGACTAACGCCCGCGACGATTCGTGATTCGAAGGCCTTTGAGTTCCCGCGCTGGTCGTTGATCACACGGGGAAACGAAGAGGTTGATCACACGGGGAAACGAAGAGGTTGATCGATCAAATTAATGGATTTTGGAACACGGGTTGGATTAATTACCACGGCCTCCTCATCTCCCCTGCTATCTCTATATAAGAGAGCTACAGTGCCATTTGCGAAATGCACCATCTCCTCTCTCTAATCTCTCTACTCTAAAATCCTCTCTCGAATCGCTGCCGCGCGCCATGGAGACACCTCGATCCCAGGTGTTCCACTACAAGAACGACGCCGTCAACATGAACTTCAAGGTCGTGGTCACTCTCCGCGCATCAACCGTGGAGAGATGGATCCGCGACGTCAAGAGGCGCTACCTCGACGCCGCACCGATGAAGATCGTGGGCCTCGACTGCGAGTTCACCGACGCCGCACCCGAGGAGAGGCAGCGTGCCGCCGTCCTGCAACTCTCCGTGGCGACCGACACGTTGGTGTTCCATATCTGCCATGCTGATCGGGTGTCGCATGCCCTCAAGGACTTCTTGATGGACAAAACCATCAAATTCTGCGGCGCGGCTATCAACAACGATCAACGTATGCTGGAGCCTTACGGAATTCATATTCCGTCCGCCGTCGACCTCCAGCCGGCCGTTCGCCCTAACCCATTGCACCCTAATCTTCCTAGTCTCTATACTCTAGCCAATTTTATTATTGGCACATCGCTTGAGAAGAAGAAGAAGATCAACCAGAAGAAGAGGAAGAAGGAGGACGAGAAGGAGGAAGAAGAGGACTTCACGAGAGGTTGGGGCAACTTTTCATTGAGCTTTTATCGCATTAAGTATGCCGCTCTGGACGCTCGCCTAGGCTACGAGATGCTACGAGGTGGTTCAGTCCTATGTGATCGTATGTCTCAATGTGTCGATCTAGATCATCTCAACAATAATTGTCATATGTGAGACGTTTGATTGAAAAAAAATGTGATCTTTGGATTTATTTAGCCTTGTTTTTCCTTTATATTGTTAATTATCTCTGGTCCGTACTAATATTCAGCAATAGCAAGTTTGTGCTCGTATGAATTTTTTTATTATAAAGTGTTCTACACATTCTAAGGATTTAAATGACTACAAATTTGTTGAATTTGCCCAAGTGGATCAACGATTATTATTTGTTAACAATTATTATTACTTAATCATTAATATTTATGCAAAAGCGTACTGTATGTGTGGTAGCGTCGAAATATACGAAAACTATTTTGAAATAAAGAAAATAAATAAATAAAAGAAAATAAAATGAATTCTCTGCCGCGGCAAAGAAAACTGCCCAAATTTCTGCCGCGATTATTAGTCGCGGCCTGGTATACGAGCCGCGACAAATGCTGTGGCCAGCGCGCGGCTATGTTTGGGGGCCTTTTGTCCCGGTTTGTATCTCAAACCGGGACAAAAGGTCTGGCCCTATATATATGCAGCCCCTCTTCCCCCTCTCTTGTTTTTTTTCCTGGTGGGAGGTGGTGTAGGTTTGTGCTAGTTTTTTTTTCTACATATGCACTAGAGGTGTTCGGTGAAATGCCTGTTAGAGCGATGCCACTTGAGTTCATACAAGATAAACATGATATGAGGTGCCCGAGCCACACTTAAGCTTCCTCCTCTTTGTTTTCAAGTTTCCTAAAAGGTTAGCAACTACTTTCTCGTTTAGACCACGCTGTACTAATTTTAGCATCGTGATTGCGTTTGATATATAGTTGCATGATGCAGATGGGCCATCCATGGATGTACGGTGACCGACGCTCTGGCGCTTATAGAGAAGGCGTGCGTTCTTTTATCGTTGTGGCCGAGGCGAACAAGCGGCGGGATGGTTTTATGTGTTGTCCGTGTGTTCAATGTCAGAATGAGAAGGATTACACTTCCTCAAGAGTCATTCAGAGCCACCTGTTTCGGTCCGGTTTCATGTCCGGCTATAATGTTTGGACCTTTCACGGAGAAAGAGGGGTTATGATGGAAGACGGCGATGAAGAAGAGAACGATGATGACAACTACCGATCTATGTTCCCTGAATATCGCAATGGAAGGCAATGAAGAAGAAGGAGGTGAAGAACGGGCAGCATATGAGCTCGCTGATGATCTTGTTCGGGTAATTTCTGATGCAAAGCGAGACTACGACACAGAAAAGGAGAGGTTACAGTTCGAGCAGATATTACAGGACCACAACAAATTGTTGTACCCAACTTGTGAAGATGGCCAGAAGAAGCTGGGTAGCACACTGGAATTGCTGAAGTGGAAGGCAGAGACCGGTGTGACTGACTCGGGATTTGAAAAGTTGCTGGTACTAATGAAGAAGATGCTTCCAAGAAATAACAAATTGCCCGCCAGTACGTACGAAGCAAAGAAGCTTGTCTGCCCTCTAGGATTAGACGTCGAGAAGATACATGCATGCCCTAATGACTGCATCCTCTACCGTGGTGAGAAGTACGAGAATATGGATAAATGTCCGGTATGCACTGCATTGCGGTATAAGATCAGAAAAGATGACCCTGGTGATGTTGAGGGCGAGCCACCCAGGAAGAGGGTTCCTGCCAAGGTGATGTGGTATCATATAATACCACGGTTGAAACGTTTGTTCAGAAACAAAGAGCATGCCAAGTTGTTGCGATGGCACATGGAAGACCGTAAGAAAGATGGGATGTTGAGGCACCCCGCTGATGGTCGGCAGTGGAGAAAAATCGAGAGAGAGTTCCCGGACTTTACAGGTGATGCAAGGAACTTATGGTTTGGTCTAAGTACAGATGGCATGCATCCTTTTGGGGAGCAGAGCTGCAGTCACAGCACCTGTCCCGTGACTCTATGTATCTACAACATTCTTCCTTGGTTGTGCATGAAGCGGAAGTTCATTATGATGTCAGTGCTGATCCAAGGCCCGAAGCAACCCGGCAACGACATTGATGTGTATCTAAGGCCATTAGTTGATGAACTTTTATAGTTGTGGACCGAACCAGGTGTACGTGTGTGGGATGAGCACAAACAGGAGGAATTTGACCTACGAGCGTTGCTGTTCGTAACCATCAATGATTGGCCTGCACTTAGTAACATTTCAGGACAGACGAACAAAGGATACAGTGCATGCACGCACTGGTTAGATGAGACTGAAAGTATATATCTGGATAAATGTAGGAAGAATGTGTACCCGTACAATCGTCGTTTTCTTCCGCCCAGGCATCACTTAAGGAAAAACGGCAAGCATTTCAATGGCAAGGCAAAAACCCGGACGAAGCCTATCCCCCGTAGTGGTGCTGATGTATTTGGTATGGTCAAGGATTTAAATGTAATCTTTGGAAAGGGTCCTGGCAGAGAACCTGTTCCGAATGACGCTGATGGACACGCACCCATGTGGAAGAAGAAATCTATATTTTGGGAGCTAGAATATTGGAAAGTCCATGAGGTCCGCTCTGCAATCGACGTGATGCACCTGACGAAGAATCTTTGTGTGAATATTCTAGGCTTCCTAGGCTTGTATGGGAAGTCAAAAGATACACTGGAAGCACGAGAGGACCAGCAACGTCATAAAGGACGAGACGGCATGCATGCAGGGCAGTTTCAAGGGCCTGCCAGCTACGCTCTTACCAAAGAAGAGAAGAAAGTCTTTTTTGAAGTCCTTTTCAGTATCAAGGTCTCGTCTGGATTCTCGTCGAATATAAAGGGAATAGTAAATATGAAAGAGAAAAAATTCCAAAACCTAAAGTCTCATGACTGCCACGTGCTTATGACGCAATTGCTTCCGGTTGCATTGAGGGGAATTCTACCCGAAAATGTTCGACTAGCCATTGTGAAGGTATGTGCATTCCTCAATGCAATTTCTCAGAAGGTAATCGATCCAGAAAGTCTAACAGGGTTACAGATTGATGTGGTCCAATGTCTGGTCAGCTTCGAGTTGTTGTTCCCGCCATCCTTCTCAATATTATGACGCACCTCCTAGTTCACCTAGTCGAAGAGATTAGAATTCTCGGTCCTGTGTTTCTACACAATATGTTCCCCTTCGAGAGGTTCATGGGAGTCTTAAAGAAATATGTTCATAACTGTGCTAGGCCAGAAGGAAGCATCTCCAAGGGCTATGGAACAGAGGAGGTCATTGAGTTTTGTGTTGACTTTCTTCCAGACCTTAAGCCGATTGGTGTTCCTGAATCTCGGTATGAGGGGAGGCTGACTAGAAAAGGCACACTAGGAAGGAAAACAACGGTATGTAGGGACGCGCTTTATTTCACTCAAGCACACTACACAGTTCTACACAATTTCACCGTGGTTGCTCCGTATATCGAGAAACACAAGAATATTCTACGCGCCGAAAACCCGGGGGAGCCTGACTCCTGGATTAAAGGGGAACGCGAGGCGACTTTCGGTAGTTGGTTACAGACACATCTCATGAATAATAGCACTGTTGGAGATCAGCTGTACTTGTTGGCCAGGTTACCATCTTTGACTATATGTACTTTCCAAGGGTACGAGATAAATGGGAGTACATTTTACACGATCTCCCAAGATAAAAAGAGCACCAACCAAAACAGTGGTGTCCACTTTGATGCAACAGACGACAATGGGCAGAAGGACACATATTATGGGTACATAGAGGAGATATGGGAACTTGACTATGGACCTACTTTTAAGGTCCCTTTGTTTCGGTGCAAATGGGTCAAGCTGACAGGAGGCGGGGTACATGTAGACCAAAAGTACGGCATGACAATAGTGGATCTCAAAAATCTTGCATACATGGACGAACCATTCGTCCTAGCCAACGGTGGCTCAGGTTTTCTATGTGAAGCCCATGGAAACGGCCGGAAATGACAAAATTCATGAGCTTGTCGACTTCCAAATTACCGTGTACCGGGGGTCACGGGCTGTTGAAATCGTCCCCGGAGTAAAAAAGCAGTGCGCTATAACCCATGAAAACGGCCAGAAATGACAAAATTCACGTGTTTTGTCGACTTCCAAATTACCGTGTACCGGGGGTCACGGGCCGTTGAAATCGTCCCCGGAGCCAAAAACCATGTGCTATAGCCCATGAAAACGGCCAGAAATGACAAAATTCACGAGTTTTGTCGACTTCCAAATTACCGTGTACCGGGGGTCATGGGCCGTTGAAATCGTCCCCGGAATAAAAAACAGTGTGCTATAGCCCATGAAAACGGCCAGAAATGACAAATTCACAAGTTTTGATGACTTCGAAATTACCGTGTACCGCGGGTCACGGGCCGTTGAAATCGTCCCCGGAGCCAAAAACCGTGTGCTATAGCCCATGGAAACGGCCGGAAATGACAAAATTCATGAGTTTGTCGACTTCCAAATTACCGTGTACCGGGGGTCACGAGCTGTTGAAATCGTCCCCGGAGTCAAAAAGCAGTGCGCTATAACCCATGAAAACGGCCAGAAATGACAAAATTCACGAGTTTTGTCGACTTCCAAATTACCGTGTACCGGGGGTCACGGGCCGTTGAAATCATCCCCGGAGCCAAAAACCATGTGCTATAGCCCATGAAAACGGCCAGAAATGACAAAATTCACGAGTTTTGACGACTTGCAAATTACCATGTACCGGGGGTCACGGGCCGTTGAAATCGTCCCCAAAGCCAAAAACCGTGTGCTATAGCCCATGGAAACGGCCGAAAATGACAAAATTCATGAGTTTGTCGACTTCCAAATTACCGTGTACCGAGGGTCACGGACCGTTGAAATCGTCCCCGGAGTCAAAAAGCAGTAAGCTATAACCCATGAAAACGGCCAGAAATGACAAAATTCACGAGTTTTGTCGACTTCCAAATTACCGTGTATCGGGGTCACGGGCCGTTGAAATTGTCCCTGGAGTCAAAAAGAAGTGCGCTCTAACCAATGAAAACGGCCATAAATGACAAAATTCACGAGTTTTGACGACTTCCAATTTACCGTGTATTGGGGGGTCACGGGCCGTTGAAATCGTCCCCAAAAGCCAAAAACCGTGTGCTATAGCCCATGGAAACGGCCGGAAATGACAAAATTCATGAGTTTGTCGACTTCCAAATTACCGTGTACCGGGGGTCACGGGCTGTTGAAATCGTCCCCGGAGTCAAAAAGCAGTGCGCTATAACCCATGAAAACGGGCAGAAATGACAAAATTCACGTGTTTTTTTGACTTCCAAATTACCGTGTACCGGGGGTCATGGGCCTTTGCAATCGTCCCCGAAGCCAAAAACCTTGTGCTACAGCCCATGAAAACGGCCAGAAATGACAAAATTCACGAGTTTTGACGACTTGTAAATTACCGTGTACCGGGGGTCACGGGCCGTTGTAGTCGTTCCCAAAGCCAAAAACCGTGTGCTAAAGCCCATGGAAATGGCCGGAAATGACAAAATTCATGAGTTTGTCGACTTCCATATTACCGTGTACCCGGGGTCACGGACCATTGAAATCGTCCCCAGAGTAAAAAACAGTGCTCTATAATCCATGAAAACGGCCAGAAATGAAAAATTCACGAGTTTTGTCGACTTCCAAATTACCATGTACCGGGGGTCACGGGTCGTTGAAATCGTCCCCGGAGCGAAAAACCATGTGCCATAGCCCATGAAAAAGGCCAGAAATGACAAAATTCACGTGTTTTGTCGACTTCCAAATTACCGTGTACCGGGGTCACGGGCCGTTGAAATTGTCCCTGGAGTAAAAAAGAAGTGCGCTATAACCCATGAAAATGGCCAGAAATGACAAAATTCACGAGTTTTGACTACTTCCAAATTACCGTGTATTGGGGGGTCACGGGCCGTTGAAATCGCCCCCAAAGCCAAAAACCGTGTGCTATAGCCCATGGAAATGGCCGGAAATGACAAAATTCATGAGCTTGTCGACTTCCAAATTACCGTGTACCGGGGGTCACGGGCTGTTGAAATCGTCCCCAGAGTCAAAAAGCAGTGCGCTATAGCCCATGAAAACGGCCAGAAATGACAAAATTCACGAGTTTTGTCGACTTCCAAATTACCGTGTACCGGGGGTCACGGGCCGTTGAAATCATCCCCAGAGCCAAAAACAGTGTGCTATAGCCCATGAAAACGGCCAGAAATGACAAATTCACAAGTTTTGATGACTTCCAAATTACCATGTACCGGGGGTCACGGGCCGTTGAAATCGTCCCCAAGGCCAAAAACCGTGTGCTATAGCCCATGGAAACGGCCAGAAATGAACAAAATTCATGAGTTTGTCGACTTCCAAATTACCGTGTACCGGGGGTCACGGGCTGTTGAAATCGTCCCCGAGTCAAAAAGCTGTGCGCTATAGCCCATGAAAACGTCCAGAAATGACAAAATTCACGAGTTTTGTCGACTTTCAAATTACCGTGTACCGGGGGTCACGGGCCGTTGAAATCGTCCCCGGAGCCAAAAACCATGTGCTATAGCCCATGAAAACGGCCAGAAATGACAAAATTCACGAGTTTTGACGACTTGCAAATTACCATGTACCGGGGGTCACGGGCCGTTGAAATCGTCCCCAAAGCCAAAACCATGTGCTATAGCCCATGGAAACGGCCGGAAATGAAAAAAATCATGAGTTTGTCGACTTCCAAATTACCGTGTACCGGGGGTCACAGACCGTTGAAATCGTCCCCGGAGTCAAAAAGCAGTGCGCTATAACCCATGAAAACAGCCAGAAATGACAAAATTCACGAGTTTTGTCGACTTCCTAATTACCGTGTACCGGGGGTCATGGGCCGTTGAAATCGTCCCCGGAGCCAAAAACCGTGTGCTATAGCCCATGAAAACGGCTAGAAATGACAAAATTCACGAGTTTTGTCGACTTCCAAATTACCGTGTACCGGGGGGTCACGGGCCGTTGAAATCGTCCCCGGAATAAAAAAACAGAGCGCTATAACCCATGGAAACGGCCAGAAATGACAAAATTCATGAGTTTTGACGACTTCGAAATTACCGTGTACCGGGGGTCACGGGCCATTGAAATCGTCCCCGGAGCCAAAAACCGTGTGCTATAGCCCATGAAAACGGCCAGAAATGACAAAATTCACGAGTTTTGACGACTTGCAAATTACCATGTACCGGGGGTCACGGGCCGTTGAAATCGTTCCCAAAGCCAAAAACCGTGTGCTATAGTCCATGGGAACGGCCGGAAATGACAAAATTCATGAGTTTCTGGACTTCCAAATTACCGTGTACAGGGGGTCACGGACCGTTGAAATCGTCCCCGGAGTCAAAAAACAGTGCTCTATAACCCATGAAAACGGCCAGAAATGAAAAAATTCACGAGTTTTGTCGACTTCCAAATTACCATGTACCGGGGTCACGGGCCGTTGAAATCGTTCCCAAAGCCAAAAACCGTGTGCTATAGCCCATGGAAATGGCCGGAAATGACAAAATTCATGAGTTTGTCGACTTCCAAATTACCGTGTACCGGGGGTCACGGACCGTTGAAATCGTCCCCGGAGTCAAAAAGCAGTGCTCTATAACCCATGAAAACGGCCAGAAATGACAAAATTCACGAGTTTTGTCGACTTCCAAATTACCGTGTACCGGGGGTCACGGGCCGTTGAAATCGTCCCCGGAGCCAAAAACCGTGTGCTATAACCCATGAAAAAGGTCAGAAATGACAAAATTCATGTGTTTTGTCGACTTCCAAATTACCGTGTACCGGGGTCACGGGCCGTTGAAATTATCCCTGGAGTCAAAAAGAAGTGCGCTATAACCCATGAAAATGGCCAGAAATGACAAAATTCACGAGTTTTGACGACTTCCAAATTACCGTGTATTGGGGGGTCACGGGCCGTTGAAATCGTCCCCAAAGCCAAAAACCATGTGCTATAGCCCATGGAAACGGCCAGAAATGACAAAATTCATGAGTTGGTCGACTTCCAAATTACCGTGTACCGGGGGTCACGGGCTGTTGAAATCGTCCCCGGAGTCAAAAAGCAGTGTGCTATAACCCATGAAAACGGCCAGAAATGATAAAATTCACGTGTTTTGTCGACTTCCAAATTACCGTGTACCGGGGGTCACGGGCCGTTGCAATCGTCCCCGGAGCCAAAAACCATGTGCTATAGCCCATAAAAACGGCCAGAAATGACAAATTCACGAGTTTTGACGACTTGCAAATTACCGTGTACCGGGGGTCACTGGCCGTTGAAATCATTCCCAAAGCCAAAATCGTGTGCTATAGCCCATGGAAACGGCCGGAAATGAAAAAATTCATGAGTTTGTCGACTTCCAAATTACCGTGTACTGGGGGTCACGGACCGTTGAAATCGTCCCCGGAGTCAAAAAGCAGTGTGCTATAACCCATGAAAACGACCAGAAATGACAAAATTCACGAGTTTTGTCGACTTCCAAATTACCGTGTACCGGGGGGTCACGGGCCATTGAAATCGTCCCCGGAATAAAAAACAGTGCGCTATAACCCATGGAAACGGCCAGAAATGACAAAATTCACGAGTTTTGACGACTTCGAAATTACCGTGTACCGGGGGTCACGGGCCGTTGAAATCGTCCCCAAAGCCAAAAACCGTGTGCTAAAGCCCATGGAAATGGGCGGAAATGACAAAATTCATGAGTTTGTCAACTTCCATATTACCGTGTACCGGGGGTCACGGACCGTTGAAATCGTCCCTAGAGTCAAAAAGCAGTGCTCTATAACCCATGAAAACGGCTAGAAATGACAAAATTCACGAGTTTTGTCGACTTCCAAATTACCGTGTACCGGGGTCACGGGCCGTTGAAATTGTCCCTGGAGTCAAAAAGAAGTGCGCTATAACCCATGAAAATGGCCAGAAATGACAAAATTCACGAGTTTTGACGACTTCCAAATTACCGTGTATTGGGGGGTCACGGGTCGTTGAAATCGTCCCCAAAGCCAAAAACCATGTGCTATAGCCAAGGTTATAAAAAGCTCGCTTAAGCGCACTCTTAAGCTCGCTTAGGAGCTGAGCAGAGCAAAACGCCTAGCGCTCAACTACGCTTAAACGTACGCTTAATTGCGCTCAGCGCTTTAATCCTTAAAAAAGGAGAAAAGCGGAGGCAAAATGCTCAATTAGCGCCTAATGCTTAATTGAACCTTGCCTATAGCCCATGGAAACGGCCGGAAATGACAAAATTCATGAGTTGGTCGACTTCCAAATTACAGTGTACCGGGGGTCACGAGCTGTTGAAATCGTCCCCGGAGTCAAAAAGCAGTGTGCTATAACCCATGAAAACGGCCAGAAATGATAAAATTCACGTGTTTTGTCGACTTCCAAATTACCGTGTACCGGGGGTCACGGGCCGTTGAAATCATCCCCAAAGCCAAAATCGTGTGCTATGGCCCATGGAAACTTCTGTGGCTACCCTGGACATACGGGAATACCTTGGACGTGGGATAGATGGGAGACCGTAACTATTTTTATATTAAATAGTGTGTAAGCCGGGGTTTGAACTTGAGACCTCTTGCTGTTGATACCATATTCAATTGTTGCACTAGCCAATTAAACCCAATGTCAGAACCGATGGAAAGGGCAATATATTTAACACTTGGGACCTACAGCTCTGATACCATGTCGAATGATGATATTGACGTAATATGTTGGATGTTGTATTGAGCCTCTCGAAGAAGTATATATAGTGGTACGAAACTTGGAGCGTAAGAAGCCTCTCCTAGAGAGAAGGTAGGAGATGTATTACAAATCTCAAAGTACCAAATACATATACGCTCTTAGAGATGCATAAAAAGGGGTGATCAGGTATACATCCACGTTATGACAGACTTAAGACACTTATTTTGGGACGGAGAGAATAGTTCTAATCTATACTTCGCTCTTAGCCTTAGTATGGTGATTCCTATATATACCGGGACTGATGATGCTTTGGATCGTCAGTTCACTTTGCCGTCCATGCATGACGGCTTTTGATTCCCTTCTAACTCTGCCCCTCACTCGTAGCTTAACATTCTAGCAGCTGACAGCCCGACATAGAGCCCAACCGACAGACCAAGACGCAGTTCAAAATTGGGCCGGACACCCTAGTGTCTCGCGTCACTCCCGCGAACGACCGAGACGCCCCTCTTGTCTTCCCCGTCCCCGACCCCTCCCCTCGCCTCCTCCCCTGCCGCCGCCTGTGGGATCTACCGAGCGAAGCCCATGCGGTGCTAGCGGCGGCAGGCTCTCCCTTCCCCGCGCACTGCTGATCCGTGAATGACGCATTGGGTGGTGCCCCAAGCGAAGGCGTGGATGTAGCAAGTAGCAGTTTTCCCTCGTTAACGAACCGAGGTTTATCGAACCAGTAGGACTTTGAAATCAACAACAAAGTGAATGTTAAAGTTCTCTGGCGCTTAATCTTCAACAGACGTGGACCTCTACACACTCAACCAAAATACTTTACTCCCAACGGCGGAAAGGTTGTCAATCTTTCCGGTCTCGCAGAAAACAAATCGGTTAATTGTATAGTGAAATAGATGAAAATGTGAAAATGACCAGTGGAGTAATGAAGATGAAAAGTGATGAATAAAGGTTGCAATCAATGTAAAGAGATGGACCGGGGGCCATGGGTTCACTAGTGGAGTCTCTCAAGTAAATAAAACACTCATATGATGGGTAAATTCATTACAGCTGGGCAATTGACAAGATTATAACACAAACTTAATCTAGCTATGACAAAGAGAACATGATAATATTTATGTAGGCATCACGACAATGAACAAAGACCGTTGAGTCCAACTTCATCTTTATCTAAAAAGTCCATCATGGGATCACTATCCAGCCTGTCACCCATCGGTATTAAGTTGCAAGCAACAAACAATTGCATTAAGTAAAGCGCGTGAAGTAAGCAATACTAATATCAAAAGAGACATTAACACCGCTGTTTTACCATTAGTAGCAACAGCACACCCTCGCCCTTAGATGTTTCTGTCACTCGTGCCCAGGAACAAAAGGGGGGCATGAACCCACTATCTAGCATAAATACTCCCTCTTGGAGATACACACAATCACTTGGCCAAAGTAACTACGCACATCGGAGAGCATGCAAGAACATAAATCAACATATAAGAATCAAGCACAATCTGATTATAACTTCATAATCCATCGGATCCCAGCAAACACATCACATAGCATTACAATAATCGATCTTGATCATGTTAGGCAGCTCTCAAGATCATAAGACATGAAGCACAAGGGAGAGAGACTACCATCTAGCTACTGCCATGGACCCATGGTCCAAGGTGGGACTACTCACAAATCATCCCGGAGGAAGGCATGGCGATGGAGAGCCCTCCGGGATCGATCTCCCCTCCGGCAGGGTGCCGGGATCAGCTTCAGAATCACCCCCGAACTAGGGTTTGAGATGACAACACGTCGGGGTGACTTCTCTGGAAAATAATGGCCGCCCTATCATTTTTAGGGTTAAAGGGATTTTATAGGCGTCGGAGGGGGCCGAGGCGGTGCCCTGAGGGCAGGGGCGGGTCCCACCCGCGGGTCTAGGTTAAAGGGATTTTCGAGCTCGTCTTTACCATTGAACAAATCACCGTGTTTCCTCCACGGGTGATCCATGCGAAGCCACCTTCGAGCCTCTGGGAACACGGTTTTCGAAGACCCGGGATCCCTTGGTAGCTGGAGATGCGGGGTCTCATGCATGCACTTGACACATGCGCAGAATCCATGGCCTACCTGGGCCGATACATATGAGCAACCAGGATAGTCCTGCACCGTCGTGAGCAATGCGGCTCTCATATCGAAATAATCTCCAGTGTAGGCGTCCCACGTACGGACTGGCGTCTCCCACAACCTGGCTAACTCCTCTTTCAACAACGCGAGATACAGATGTATGTCGATACCTGGTTGTTTCGGCCCCTGAATGAGAATACTCATGTGTATGTACCTTTGCTTCGTGCACAGCCACGGGGGAAGGTTGTAAGGCCATACAAACACGGGCCAGGTGCTATGCGTGCTACTCTGGTTGCCGAACGGATTGAGTCCATCGGTGCTCATACCCAGCCTGACGTCCCTTGCGTCGCGCCCGAAATCTTCGAAGGCCATGTTCAATGCTTCCCACTGGCAAACGTCTGAAGGGTGTGTCAGGGTCACGCCCTTCTACGGATCTTCTTCGGGCTTCTCCCTTTTTACGTGCCATTGCATGAGCTTTGCTTCCTTAGGATCCACGAAATACCGCTGCAGACGGGGAGTGATAGGAAAGTACCATACCACTTTTCGAGGAACATTCTTGTTCCCACTCTTGTACCGTCCCTGGCCGCACACCGGACATGTGGTTCTGTCCTTGTACACGCCCGATAAATTGCGCAATCATTGATGCAGGCGTGGTATCTCTCGTACAGTAGGTCAAGAGGGCACACGACTTTCTTGGCCTCCTCGATACTGCTTGGCAATGTGTTCCCCTCGGGAAGACGATCGTGCCAGAATTTCAGGTTCTTGCTGAAGCTGACGTCGGTCCATCTGTTTTCCTCCTTCATCTGTAGAGCATTAAGCGTTACATGCAAGCGCGTATCCTGGGGCCGGCAATCAGGATACAACGGAGTCATCACGTCTTTCTTCATTTGCTCCAGCTTGGCTTTCTCTCTGGCTGCACCTCTGGCGTTGCTCGTCTCCTTGAGAAGGAGTTCTTGAACATGAGGGTCCCGCAAGGCCGAAGTTAGCGAGGTCTGCGTGTCCACGTCTTCTCCACCACCATCTACTCCTTCATCATGACCGTGTCCGCCGGCATCTCCTTCGTCATGATGATCTTGTCCGCCGGCATCTCCTTTGTCATGATGATCTTGTCCGCCGGCATCTCCTTCATCATGATAACCATGTCCGGGAGACTCTTCGTCTTCTCGCCCGCCCTCGTCTTCATGCGCACCATTTGCTGTCGGCGCCTTGTTGAAGCCTATCCAGAAACCGCGCCTGAGCAGGTGTTCCTCCAATTGTTCGGAATCAGGGTCGATCCAGCTCACGAGTTTGCATGTTCGACACGGACATCTTATCTGGTGCCTGTTGCACCGAATCATGTCCGCCTTCGCTTCTTCCTTGTATCTACCGATTTGACTGGAGCTCATCTTGATGACCATGGTTGCTATAGATAAAGCAGAAATGAGAAACGAGAGTATGTTAAGTAGAACCGCAACATGCACACGCGCGCACACACACACATGCATGGTCTCCGGAAAAATTTGGCATGACCTCTCCTAAATCTAGGACATATGGGTAGTGCAAAAATTTGCCGAAACAGAAGTTAATCGACATTTCGGCAAACATCCATGCACCACGCCAGCACAAGCAACAACAAAAAGTTTCTTCGCACATGCGAAAATTCATGCACACCACACACGTTTCATGTACAAGCATCGTCTCGCCATCATGCAAACCGCCCGTCGACAAGCGCTTCACCTACAACCATACACATCGCCGTCCACACAAAACATGCATATGCATGTCCATCCAACTATACTCACCTAGTAGGTTTGTCACCGAGACGTGACCGCGATCGATGAGAGAGAGTGTGTGGTGTTGGAGAGAAAAAGAGATGTATTTGGGAGAGGAGGAGAGTATATATGGAGCCTCCCCTGGCCCTCACCAATTATCTATCAAACAAAGTAGCTTTAACTACAAAAAAATGGAGAAAAGTATGGGCAAAATGGGATGGGAGGGAGGAGGAACACGAGCTAGCAAGGTGGGGAGGAGAGGGGAAGAAGAAGACACAATGGGGTTAGGTAGGGGGGCTGCCACTTTTGTATTTCTGGACAGCAATTCTGTGGCGCATGGAGTTGGATGCGCCACAGAAAGTTTCATTTCTGTGGCGCATGTGGATCCATGCGCCACAGAAATGGCTCCCCCAATTATTGGTGCCAGGGCCCACCCATATTTCTGTGGCGCACGGGATCAGATGCGCCACAGAAATCATCCTTTTCCATGCGTCACAGAAAAGGAGGGGTAGGATGCAATCCAGCCATTGGTGGTGGGGCCCACAAAATTTTTGTGGCGCACCAGTGCACATGCGCCACAGAAAGTCCTAATTCAGTGGCGCATGGGCTAAACATGCGCCACAGAAAGGGGAGGAATTATGTGGCACACCTCCCATGGTGCGCCACAGAATATTTTCTGTGGCGCACGACCACTTTGGTGCGCCACAGAATAGCTTTCCACCTATAGCTAGTTTCCTAGAACTGCAAAGAGAACATGATAATATTTATGTAGGCATCACGACAATGAACAAAGACCGTTGAGTCCAACTGCATCTTTATCTAAAAAGTCCACCGTGGGATCGCTATCCAGCCTGTCACCCATCGGTATTAAGTTGCCAGCAACAGACAATTGCATTAAGTAAAGCGCATGAAGTAAGCAATACTAATATCAAAAGAGACATTAACACCGCTGTTTTACCATTAGTAGCAACAGCACACCCTCGCCCTTAGACGTTTCTGTCACTCGTGCCCAGGAACAAAAGGGGGCATGAACCCACTATCTAGCATAAATACTCCCTCTTGGAGATACACACAATCACTTGGCCACAGTAACTACGCACATCGGAGAGCATGCAATAACATAAATCAACATATAAGAATCAAGCACAATCTGACCATAACTTCATAATCCATCGGATCCCAGCAAACACATCACATAACATTACAATAATCGATTTTGATCATGTTAGGCAGCTCACAAGATCATAAGACATGAAGCACAAGGGAGAGAGACTACCATCTAGCTACTGCCATGGACCCATGGTCCAAGGTGGGACTACTCACAAATCATCCCGGAGGAAGGCATGGCGATGGAGAGCCCTCCGGGATCGATCTCCCCTCCGGCAGGGTGCCGGGATCAGCTTCAGAATCACCCCCGAACTAGGGTTTGAGATGACGACACGTCGGGGTGACTTCTCTGGAAAATAATGGCCGCCCTATCGTTTTTAGGGTTAAAGGGACTTTATAGGCGTCGGAGGGGGCCGAGGCGGTGCCCAGAGGGTAGGGGTGGGTCCCACCCGCGGGTCCAGGTGGGGCCGTGGCCGCCACCCACCTCTGGCCCCTGGGTGGCCCCCCAGATTTCCCTTTGGTCCTCAGGTGCCTTCCGTCGCATAAAAAATCTCCGTAAATTTTCAGCGCAATCCGACGATATTTCCTGTGGTGGACTTTCTGAAATACAAAAATAGCAAAAACAGGAAACCGGCACTAGGCATCTTGTCAATAGGTTAGTCCGACAAAATGCATAAAAATGATGTAATATGATAGTAGAAACATGTGACAACATCACAAAAAACTAGCATGGATCAATAAAAAATTATAGATACATTTGACACGTATCATGCGCTTGGAGGACGACGCGGGGTGCGTCCGGCCGACGACGGTGTGCTGAAGATCTGATGCGAGGTCGCGTCCCGATGGAGTTCGCGTCGGTGATGATGGCTAGATAGAAGCAAGCCTAGGTGCAGATCTGAGTAGCGACGGGGTTCACGGAGGCGTCCCGGTGGCACGGGCCCGATCTGGACCCTTGCAGGCTCATTCTGGGCGTAGCGGTGTAGCCTGGTGTACGGCCAACCAGGGTCCAGGCTCCTGGCGAGCGGTTGGTGACGAAGAGCGCAGCAGAGGCGGGCGCGCGGTGACCTTGAGGTCTAGCGGCGGCGGCAACGGAGGATCGGCGGCGGAAGATCTAGGCTGCTTGGGCCCAGGTCTGGGCGGTTCCCGGCGGCTCGGCGCACTTGTCCTCGACGGGTGGTTCCCCTAGCTGGTCATAGCATCTGGGAGTCATAGCTGTCGAGTCGCGGGGTGGACCTAGCGTGAGGACCGAACGCCTCTTCTCCTCTGTGGCCGAGTGCTCAGTCACAAGCACCGATGATCCCCCTTCATCAAATGATGCAGGCTCTCTGAGTCCTCCCTCGATGGCCATCTTTGAGCATTAGCTTCAGAGAACACTACACCATGGGCCAAATATAAGGGCACCTCTGCTGCCAGGAAAAGTCATCTTACAGGGCAATGTAACTGCCGGCAAAGAGTTTTTCCCGGTAGTTCAACCTGCCCTCTATAACCCTACCGCAAATGTCTGTACCGGCTGTTTCCTTTTTGCTGGCAGTTTACCTGCCCTTATATCTAGAGTTTTCCCAGCAGATATGTTGTTTCAACAGCAGACACTTTTATCTGCCGGCAATACTTTTACCGGCAGTTTCTACTGTTCCCGGCAGTTAATTGCCCCGTAAACAAAAAATTCCCGGCAGATAACTGCCCTCGAAAGTGAGGTCTACCGGTAGTTTAATTGCTTGAGCTATGTACAGAGTTGTTTCCTCAGTTCACATACCTTATGAAGCGACAAGTGTAATCAAAGCCACAAAATAAAAGCCGCAAAAGTTCAACAGTAGGCAAAAACAAGATGCATATTTTTATTCTATATTTAATATCCATTATCAACAAAATGTGTGTATACATATGTTTATACAATTTGTTCATGCTAAGTAGCATGAGAGTATCAACTATTGCCACGTACATAACAAAAATGAGTAGAACATCTAGTGATATAGATTCCACCAAGCCTCTGGCAGTATATAAGACTACCAAAGTAGACATATTACCCAAAAGACTATTTATGATACAACTACTAATCCACTCCCAACGAAGCCTCAAACACATCTACTATATCCCCTCTGGCTCCGATGTTCTTGCCTGAAAATTTGACAAGTGAAAGATGATGAGAGGATTGCTTAATATATGATCTGCACAGTGCTGGAACAAACTCTGAAATAATACGAGACCTCATATCTTTCACTGAATTTCTTTAACTTAAATGAAATATGATCTTTCAAGTTTGTACTTCTCTTGGACGTACTGTGATGAGGCTATAGCATTAGTAGTTTGATCTTGCTAGCCTGTGGCTTGGTTCACATCCTCTATTCTACATTTCTACTCCTAGTAGTTAAGCTCTCATGCACACATGAAAAGAGCATCTCAGATGCATAGGAAACAATCAACTTACAAAAGGCAAGTGCTCTTTTATTCAACATAGATATTCAGGTTGCTTTGATGCTAAACACAGATGCATGTTCTTTTCTTATCCCAGCGTGTATGTACATTCTCTCATCTACTACTGATGTATCACGTCACAACTATACTATTTAGCAGGGACCATCAGCTTGGAACACTCAATTGTATATAGGAAATTATCTGATGTTTATTCCCTCATGAATATTATATTGAGAAACAAAAATCTGAGTATACCCAAGAAAAAAAACTTGTTAAATCAAACTTGATGCTAGAAGAGAGACCACACAGAGTATTCAGTATTGCCGCATATGATGATAAGCACAGTAACTACAATCTTCAGCGACACAATTTATAACTAGCCTAAATATGAGGGCATGATCATTGTAGAAAAAACGTGGTGGCTTAGAACATCAAAGGGTAATTTACTTGACATGTATCATTACCCTCCAAAGTTGTACAGCTTTATATGAACATCGAAGGGTAATTTACTTGACATGTAGCATTGACAACTGGAGGCAGTTAAGAAATAAATACAAGATCCTGAATGTCCCTTAGTCCCTGCAGAAAAAAAAGGCTTCTGTGTGATGATAATCCTCCTAGTAAAACCACATAGTCCACTTAAGTTGAAAAAATCAAGCACTTGACCGTCATGAGGCAGTTTAGAAGAAAACAGAGAAACCCATATTCTACCCATGGATTTTCGCGGGTGGATATCCACGAACTTGCAGGTTAGGCATGGATTTAAAACTGGCTCCATGGATACCCATCAGAAATCCATTTGAAAAGTAAGGCCCACATATATGTGACTTTTTTATTTATGTTGTCTTATTATTGTAAACTTGCAACTTCGTATTATGTCGTGCCAATCGTTAGTGTGCTGTATCTAAAATTAATATTTGCAGTGTTTATTTTGTTATGTGACCTTTATTTTTAATGTTGATGTCCTCATGTACACATTGTTATGGACGGTGTTTATATTGCTTCATGGATCTGGATATCCATGGATAGTTGGATATCCAACAGGTATGGGCACGGGTAGCATCTGTGACCCATGGATAGTTTCGCGGGTGGGCAATGGATGAGCTCGTGGATATGGGCATGGATTTGGTTACACTTGACACATCCAAACCCGCCCCATTACCATTCCTATTTATGCACATGTAATGAAGAAGCCGGCTAGCTTATTCTTATCTCTTCCTCCACTCCCTCTAGCAATGACATGCAATCTAAAACTATATCCTGTGCACAATCAGGAATTCAGAACTAACAATAAGACATACTGATGTCATGAAGAGTATTTGCATTCAACATTGTTATCTTCAGACAGTGCTATTACAAACCTTCATTTCATGGAAGGACCATGGACAAATTCACAAGATTCAGAAGATCCAAGACTTATCAAGCTTCCAACTTCAGTAGGTGACAGAACAAAGAGCTGCATAAGAATTATTCCAGATGAATAAAGCCAATGCAGAAGAATTTTAGACTATGTATTCATAAGTTGGAGTTCAAAATAAATTGACAAGAACGAACTCGAAGCAAAAGAGGCAAAGGAAATTCATATGATTTCCGTCTTCACTGTCACCTATGAGCCTATGACCAACAATGGAAAGAAAAGAGAAAAAACATGACCCTTTGAGGTTGAACTGACTAGAGTATGAACCTTACAGTTAAGACCTGGAAATGGAATGAATAATTTCAACTATTTGCACTTCCTAGGTCCTGGCAGTACTTGTATTTTCCAAAAAAAAAAAAATTTGTAGTCAGATGTTCTAATCAGGACGCATGTTCATCTGATAAGCAACCATGCTTTTACTTGGTCAATTAGAAGGGTATTAAAAGTGACTAGACAAAATTCGTGAATTAGTGAGGCCGCTAGCATACTGTAACCTGATAAGCAAATACTACAACGGACATCCAATAATACCTGCTGAATTACTAAAGACATTAAATACTACAACGGACAAACAAACTACATATGCATAAAAAGAACTATGCATGAATAACCTAACCGCCAAATCAAGAATCAACCAAACAGCGTGCTTACCATCACGGACGGCCTGATGCAGGACGGAGGTTAGATGATCCACACGCCGTCGAGGTTTCCCAGCGGTTTTCAGGTGGTGGAGGTCCGTGAAGCAGCATCAAAGGGGTAGGAAGGGGGCGGATGGGCAGCGGCCCGGTCACCACGGGCGGACGATGACGGATCTGGCGGTGCCAATGCTCACCAAGGCGGCGGGTAGAGGCGGCAGTGCGGGAGGAGCGGAAGGAGTATAGGGACACGGAGAAGAAGTGCGGCGGCGCGACACAGTGCGGAGGGTGGAGTGCGGCTGCGCTGGTGCAGAACGGAGACGTGCATGGAGAGGTTCAGAGCGGAGACGAGCAAGGGAGGAGTGCGGCGGAGGGGCTCGCTCGGGAAACAGATTAAAGTGAAGGGGCGGTGCGCCGATGCGGCGGCGCCCATGCTCAGGCGGCGTGGAGATGGAGCGCGGCGGCGCGGAAAGGAGGCGGAGGGCGTCGGCGCGGTGCGGGAGCTTCCGTGTGAATGGGGTGGCGCTGGATCTGAGGGAGACGGGGTGGGAGAAGATTGGGGATTTACTGGCGCGCGCTAGGCGTAGGCCGACCTACGCGCGGCGCTGTTAGGTCCCTTTAATCACCGTTCGTTCCAGCTAATCCTGCGGTCCAAAACCAAGAGGCGGGTAATGGAGGCTGACCTCACGTGGTGTAGAGCCCACCGTGTGCCCAGGTCGCTTTCTCATAATTTGGAGCTGAGTGGGATTGCTGTACACACCATATATTTGGTCCTAGCTATACGTGGGTGGATCCAGGTTACCGCACTTGTAATAAATTTCTGATCGTGCCAACAAAATCTCTCAGCCCATATAAAATAGTATATATTATTGCAATAAATTTTACTGAATATTTTGAAAAAATTAACGCTACAAAATAAAGTGGGTAAACAATTTATTTTGCTCGAGATTGCTTTGCAATAGCGATTACCTACAATGTCAACAAATATCAAGAACGATTACAACAAAAATATATGTGTTTACAGTAATTTAAACAATGGATAAGCAACAAAAAATTTACTACAGATTAATTGCAATAAAAATCATCAACAATTTCAACAAAAATCACATACGGTTACAAAAAAAAATCATGTTTTGCAGTAATTTAAAATGTGGGTAAGCAACAATTTTTTTTTTCCTTTTGCTGCAGATTTAAGTGCAACAAAAATAACCAAAAAAATCAACAAAAATTATAGACGGTTACAACAACAAAAATCATTTGTTCTGCAACTATAAAAAATTGATTAAGTAACAATAAGAATTCTTGCAAATTTAATCACAACAGAAATCACCAACTATTTCAACAAAAATCACAAACGCTTACAACAAAAAAAACTTGTGTCTGCAGCAACATCATTTGAAAAATAAATCTGAGAAATAGACCAACTTGTAGTAACGCCGAGAAAATCTTACAACACTCACCATGTGGTTTTACAACAAAAGTCATCTGTATTTGTTATAATTTAAAAATACATATGCAACATTGAAAAATCGGAGAGAAAAAACACAAGCTTGTAGGAAAACATCCAAAAAAAAATCTTTCACAACAAAAGTTGCGCGGCTTTGTTACAAATTAAAAATACGTATGCAACATTGAAAAATAATATGATGATGCACCGCATGCTCGTATCTTTAGGTACACGACAAAAGAAAACCTACCGTTCTTTCTCAACATGTGTTCTTTCTCAACAACATTTTTGTTGATAACATTAAGCGTTTTTGTTAAATAAAGCTCTTCGTGATTCCCTGCAAAAAAAATAAAGTTACATGGTACTCTGTCTGCTGTACGTATTAGCATGTCTCATCTTTTTTTTTTTTGAAAAAGGAGACTTGTTAGCTAGCAGGCCACTGTTGGGCTGGATTCGTGCGGGCCATAGGATGTTGTAACGCGACCTACTCGCTACAAGGCCGGCGCGCAGCGTGCGGGACGAGGGAGGCGAGAGACCTACGCTTCCCTCGCCTAGGTCGGCCTAAGAGAAGCATTTTCCTTTCGGGATTGGTCTAGAGCTTTCCATGCGGTGGTAAGTTTGGACACCCGCGCCACGCGCGCCAACACTGGAAAATTTTCGGTCCACGCGCGCAAACTCTGGAACCCGAGCCAAATTTTCGCGACATCCATACTGTGTGTGCCGGCTGTTTTACCTGCCGGGACAGAGCTATACCGGCAGTTCAGATGCCTCCATATACTTTTATTACTGCCGGTTGTTGACAGCCCGGAAATCTTTATTTTTGCCGGCTGCGCCTCCTGTAAGTTTTGCCGGCTGTTTTTTTCTACCGGCAGTTAAACTGCCTCGTTAATTGGATTTTTCCCGGCTGTTCTTTGCCCCTAAATCTGACCCGTGGTGTAGTGGAATTCACTCTCATGATGGTGGTGCAACCAACTGGGAGAGATGGCAATAGCTCTGACTCTGATCGTCGTCTTTGTCGGACAGTCAGAGGATACCTAGCTAGAAGCCCAAGAAAGCAAAAGTGGCTGCTGCTGCTGCTGCCATTTTCTCTCCTGTCCTAGATATGCATCACTTTCTACAGTTTGTGTCGCTACTTTTGCAAAGATCCATCGTAGTTTTTATTCGGAAATCCACTTCGGCACCCGGGTGCACCTGCACCCGGTATGCTTTTTAAATTTTTAAAAATATGAAAATGCTCAGAATTTTTTGGTCAGAAATTTGTCTTTTTTGCACAGAGCAGAAACATTGTTATTTTCTGTCGAAATTTTTCACGAGTGTTCTTTACTTGCGGATGTTTGTGTATAATTTTTTTCAGATTTTTTCGAAGCATTTTCATATTTTAAAATTTTCAAAAAGCATACCGGGTGCAGGTGCACCCGGGTGTCAACGCCCCTCTCATTTTTATTCTGAGTTATACTCTTTTGTAGGCTGGCTGTCTGACATAGGCTAGAGTTAGTTTATCATGTAGTTTCCTTTGTATTTCCTATGCATGTACTGTAACTTCTGGTTTCGTTCGAGTAATGGAACCGGGGTGGCTGCAGCCACCTGTGAATCTAAAAAAAAACATAGAGCACAACCAAGTCAAGATTACGAATCATCAGGAAAGAAAGAGCAGGAGCTGGAAAAATCAAAACCAAGGGAGTTCGTCATGACCCGCCAGTACAAATATAACCATTAACAGTTATATGCATTACACAAATTCATATGACACGCTGACACGTCTATTGAAAAAAACAAAATACACGGATACAAGCAGAAGGTGCTAAATATTTTTGCACCTTCATTTATTCGTGCAGCCCTAGTAGGGTGAGACCAGCATTAGGTTGACATTGTTTTATTCAACATGCCACTCAACTCAATGTCTTGCCGTTTATCATGCCCCAAGTAACCACTACGCAGGGCCGGCTCTGACCCATGGCGACCTTGGGCGGCGCCCAAGGGCCCATATCTGGAGGGGGCCCATGACTGCATGTTTTTTTCACTTAGGTAGTTGTTTGTTTTGGGTTGAAACGAAAATAAAAAAGGCCCAAAAAGAAATCCAGGAAGAGGAAACGCACACGCACGTAAAGACTAGCGATCGACTCCAGTGGTGTCTCTTCCTCTATTCGTCCTCTTCGTCAGATCGATCTCCTGCCGCCCTGCCCTACCAGAGGTACAGAGACCGCCGGCTGCTGCCCTACGGCCTACCAAGCCACCAGAGCTTGCCGGCCGCCGCCCTGCCGCTGCCAGCGCCCGACCGCCGCGGCCCTACGGCGCTTCCGTCCTGGTACGCATATACTAACATCCATTTGTGCCGTGCGCTGCGTACATGATGAGTAATCTACAAACTGTTCTAACTACTAAGCTTCTAATTCTGATTTTCTGAGGATTTGACTCCATCAAATCATGAACTTTATTAGGATTGTAGTTTCGTGTATATTGTATTTTTTTTTATAATTTTAGGTGTTACTATGCCAATACATAAATCCGGTGCTTGGAAAAGGAATAAAAGAAAACGAGAGAAATTGTTTGAGATCAACTATGTTGCAAGACAGATTGAATGGCTTGGCTATGTGGTGTATTGAAAAGGATATCTTGTACAAGATTGATCTTGATATTATCCTTAATGATTTTGCATCCATAAAGGCCCGAAGAAGGTTTTTTCTGAAGCATTGAAACATTATTGTCGATGGACTCATTGGAATTTGGTTCTCATTTGAGGTAATCAAACTAGCAGGGAATACGACTTGTTAAATTTTTGCTACATTTTTAGTGTTTGTGTCATAATATGTCATTGTTTAAGTGTTAACAATTATTTATAGACATCTCAGACTAAGAATGAGTGGTTCGATGTTAAATTTTAGTATTTTGCAATTGATAGTAAAAATATATATATGTATATATATATATATTTAAATACGTGTATATATATATTATTATTAGGGGCCTATGTCATCAACGTTGACAAGGGCCCTCCAAAACATAGAGCCGGCCACTACGAACACATATGCATTGTCATGCACCTTGTCGAGGAGGCGAAAGTAGGTAATTCTCCATGCTTTCTTGAATAGCAGAGCGCAAAACACGACCCAGAGGCCAGCCACAAACCCAGATCCAAGTCCAAAGTAAAAGAACAACACTGGATCAAAACCCTTCTCCCTTCTTTGTTGATTCCTGTGCTCTAGTGTACTGTCCCCCGAGAAATTCCTTTCAAGAGGGGGACCACATAGACCAATGTTGCCAGTCTATATGGAAGGGTCTTGTATGTAGAGGGTGTCAAGTTGAGCTCCAGGTGGTATTCTTCCTTCGAAATTGTTATATGACAAGTCCATGGAACTTAGATATGTAAAATCTGAGTATCTGACAAACTTGATGGAATTTCGCCAGAAAGCAAGTTTGTTCCGTGAGAGGTCGAGTGACTCAATTGATTTCATAGCCCCAATATTTGCAGGTATTTTTCCATTCAAATGGTTCCATGATAAGTTTAAACTCAATACTCCATTAAGAGAAGTTACACGGTCTGGAATTTCGCCAACTAAGTGGTTGAGTGATAGGTCAATACTAACCACATCAAAAACTCCTAAACTGTACTTAAGCTCCTGACGCTTCATCACAACAGACCAAACTTCTCGAAATTTCCCAACATAACCAGTGTACCATACGGACATGTCAAGCCCAGGTCTGTTTGGATGTCTCCTTGGATGTTTTTGGGTCATTGCTGTTAAATTTGACAAAGACCAGGGCACAACACCAGACATACTATTTCCTGCTAAGCTCAATTGGTGAAGGCACTTAAGATTTGTGATGGTCATCGGAATACCACCAGACAACAAGTTGTGACTTAACTGCAGAAAGCGCAAGTATACCAAGTCACCAATCCATAAAGGCAATGTTCCAGAGAAATTATTTGTTGAAAGATCCATGAAAGCCAAACTCGAGTAGTGTTGAAGTGCTGATGGGAACTTGCCAGAAAAACAGTTGTGACTTAAGTGGAGAAAACCAAGTTAGGCTTCTGAGAACACCTAGGAAGTTCTCCCTCTAGAAAGTTGTTTGATAGATCCAAGACAAGTAGGTTCCTCAACTTGCAGCAGATGTATGAAGGAACTTGGCCACTAAAGAAGTTGAAGGATAAAGTCAACTCAATTAATCCTGGAGCTCCATATTCTAAAGGGAGAGGCCCTGAGAAATAATTGTTCGATAAATCCATGTGCTTTAAGCTTTTTAGAGTAACCATGTGTTCCTCCGTGATCACACCATCCAAGTTATTGTTGCTAAGGTCGAGCTCTATCAAACTACTCAACATCCCAATCTTGGATGGAACATGTCCCGTAAGAAGGTTATTAGAAAGAGTAAGGTATGATAGTCCAGTGCAATTCACCATCTCTACTTGAATAGGCCTAGTAAGATGGTTGCTGGAAAGTGAGAGAGACCACAATTGAGTGCAATTCCCCAACTGTCGTGGTATATTTCCAGTAAGAAGGTTGTTAGATAGCGTTATGGAATATAATCTATTGCAATTCCCTAACCATGATGGTATAGGTCCAGTGAGATGGTTGTAAGAAAGTGCAAGGTAATCTAATCTAGTACAGTTCCCTATGCCGAGAGTTATGGCTCCAGTAATACTATTATTAGAAAGGTCAAGGTGCTCTAAGCTAGTACAACTCGCTATCAATAGCGGCAGATGTCCAATAATATTATTGTTGTATAGAGAAATATGCTGCAGACTGGTGCAATTCCCTAGTTCTGCCGGTATAGTTCTAGTAAGATGGTTGTTAGAAACGTCAAGGTACTCTAAATGAGACAAATTGCCCATGCTCGGAGGTATGGATCCTGTGATGTTATTGTAAGAAATGTCCAGAGTAGTTAAGTTGCTTAAGTGGTCCCATCTGTCTGCCATCATTCCAATCATATTATTGTTCCGCAAATTTTAGATTTGTAATTTGTTGGATGGGCATCGTGGCAATTTCTCTAGAAACTTTGTAATGTTTTTGGAGGAGAGGCTTCCATCAAGGCTCAGTACCGACAAATCACATAGGTTTCTCAAGTCTACTGTCATTGTTGCCGTGTTGCAGCTACCAAATAGGGAATAGCATGCATAATTTAGCACTTGGAGGGACGTCATATTTGCCAGTGCATTAGGAAATGGACCATAGAGATAGGTTTCAGAGAGGTCAAGGTATGTGATGCTTGTTCGGTTCCAAAACCAAGCATATGCAATTGGATGACCAAAGTAGTTAAGGGAGAGATCAAGGTGTTTAAGATTTGTGAGGTTTAGGTGTATGCGGGATCGGTTTGCACTTGAAAGATCGAGGTGCTCTAAAGATTGAAGCGTATTAACCACAAGAGGCCAATCCGCAGCAATTGATCCGAGATCAGTTTGACTCATATCAAGATACACCAACAGAGGTAGATGGGTCAACCACGAGATGTCTGTTAAGTACATCCCCGTGTTAGTGGAGAGGTCGAGGTATTCCAGGTTGGAATGGTTCCCAAGCTGCGGAGGTACTATACCAGTGGTGTAAAACATATAGGAGTAGGAGAGATCGAGATGTCTCAGTTTCTTGAAGGAACCCAAGAACTCGGGAAGACCACCATTAGGCCCAGTCAGCTGTGTATTGTTGAAATTGAGGTATTCAAGATGCTCTAGAGAAAGCAAGGAAGAACTTATCTTGCCGCCCAAAAATCTGAGGCCAAGGTCAAGCTTGTTGACATGGCCGGTTGTGTTGCTGCAGGTGATGCCTGCCCATCGGCAGCAGTCGAGGCTCTCCTCTTGCCACGACACGAGGTAGTCGTGGGTGTCCTTGATGTCTTGCTTGAAGGCCAGCAGACCGTCCCTCTCGCGCCCTATGCAGCTCCGGCCAGCCGCATGGGCCGGTTCAAGCTGCCCTGCGTCGGCGACGAGGAAGAAGCTCCTCCAGGTCGCTGCCGCTGCCACAAGGAGCAAGGCGAACACGGCAGGCAAGCTAGGTATGGTAGACATTGTGGTGGTGGACAAGCTCACTCACAGATGGGTAGAAAAGTCCGGGTTTCAGTTCTGTTGTGCAACGCAACGTACGATGGTGCACTTATAGAGCTCCGTGCTTCTAGTGGTTACGTGTGGCTAGTGTTGAAGATGTTCATTCCATGGCAGATTTTTTGTGTGGCTAAGGGAGGAAGTCGTTCATTCAATGATACATTTTTCTTTTTCTTTGAGGTTATCCTTCCAAGGCTTGACGGTTACATATAGATCAGTAAAAGAGATAATGTAGCTAGCTAGTAGTGGTTTTATACATAAATCACGAACTGCGTGCGACCACATAAACTTCAATACGCTTAATGCGAGCGCTTTGGTGGACTGATCTATGGAGGCTATGCATGCAACGACTGACCGGGTGATCACGGCAGGACGTACGTCCAGAATTTAAATTTGTACGCGTGGTGTAGCTTGACCGTAACACATGCAGCAGTGACAGAGAGGATGCAGCTAGCTAAGTCGTCGGTTAAACTTAGTCGTCGAGGCTTGATCAGTTGAGAGATGCTTGTGCGGAGGCCGTTAGTCATCTTAGCCGCCGCGCCTGGTACACGCCGGAGGGCGAGATGAAAATTGTACAAAACCACACCCGCTAGTTTTTGTTGATCACATGTTCTATTTACATGACATTTCTGCTATTCCTCGGTCGATGAGGACTGACCGGCAAGGTTTTGGATACCGGATGTAAAAAAAAATCCCGAGCGGGGTCGGGATTTCCGGTTACCGCGGTTACCGGAAAATCCCGACCGGTTACCGGACGAATTTGAAAACCAAAATTCAGAAATTCAAAAAATTGGTCAAATTTTAGTAATTATTTGTCAAAATACGTTAAAATTCAAAATTTTCAAAACTTTCGGGATTTTTTATCCGGTATGATCATTTCCCGGGGGTGCTCGGGATTTGCGGTTACCGACCGGTAACCGGAAACCCCGCCCGGTTACCCAAACCATGCTGACCGGTACGTCCAGAATTTATGCGTGGTGTAGCTTGATGGTTACATATACATCACTAACAGAGAGAGTGTAGCTAGCTTTTTTTCCTCGATAAAAGACATTTTATTACTCAGAGGATTCAAGGATGTAAAAAAGTATTACATCCGGCATCTACATAATAGCGGTCCACACAGCCAAAATAGTTCAAACAAAAAATTAAGCATCCAAGGAGAATTACAAGAATCGATCAGCGTAAAATGCCTATGTAGTAGACAGAGGTCCAATCTGTAGTGTAGATTATGCCGCCACCCATGTGGGATAGAAAAATCTCTCATGGTCCAACCGAACAGGCACCTCCATAAACAGGTGGCGAAATTCCATATGTGGTAGAGACGATCATGTACGAATCAGATGTGTACAAAAGTTGATAACATGCATAAGAGAGAAATTTTCATCATTAAAAATCTTATCATTTCTACATAGCCAGAGCAACAAACTTACGACAAGCGCTCCATGCTAAAAAAAAATCTAAACTTGTGATCGATATTGTGTGGTCAATTTCCAAATATATTGGCAACACTACGTGGTGGGTACAAGTTTGAAGGCACTTGGATGATAAACCGTATAGAAAAACGAGCAAACGAGCATTGTATTGTCTCATCATGATGAAAAATACACATTTTTTGTTCACTTGCCAGTTACGCTTTGCAATGTTTTCTTTAGTGAGGATTACCCCTTATGAAGATAACATCCAAAGATTTGATTTTTTTGTGAAATCTTCTTTTCCAAATTTTCTTATTGTTATCGGCTAGCACGTCTTGATGAACAAGTGCTCTATACGTGGAATCTATTGAGAAATTTCACATTCTCATGTAGGTTCCAACGAAATACATCATACCCCAACAACAACTAGACGTCAGCCAGCCGCCCTAATAGATTTCATGCCGCAAGTCCGGGACCGATTAAATCTCGTTTGAACCTCACATTAGGTGGAGATGCCTCCAACACCTTGTCAATGGTATCTCCCTTGTGACCTACAATATTATATAGAGCTAGATATTGTTCCTGGATTGTGGTATTTCCAAACCACTTGTCCTACCCGAATTTTTATCCGAACCATCCTTAATGGAAAATGATCCAAAGCAAAGAAATGTTTCTTTGTCGCCATAAAACCCGCCAAAACTATAGAATCACGGGTTTCCAATAAACTTGTGCCAAATCATTTGAAACTATGTACTTTGTCTGCCGGACCTCATGTTTGGTAAGAAGTTTAAATAGCCATTTACTAAGGAGAGCTAAGTTTTTAACCTTTAGGTCATGAACACCTAGCCCTCCTTGATCCTTAGGTCGACATATCACATACCAACGAGTCAGTCGATATTTCTTTTTTCCGCTATCCTCGTGCCAAAATA
>QRDG01001042.1:0-161177 GCA_012064385.1 Puccinellia tenuiflora
TTTGCAAATGAACTTCTCGGCGGACCATCATATTTTCTGAACTTAGCTCGGCACATAAGTGAACTTCACACAAATTAATTTCACAAGTGAATTTCATAGTGGACTTCAATATTTCTTTTTTGGCGGACAATCTTTCTCTCTAAACTTATCGTAATATGTAAGTGAACTCCCCTAGAGTGAGAACTGAACCCTGTCATCTCAAAAATTGAACTTCTATTTTTGTTTGTTAGACACGCATCAACATTTTTATAAGAAAAAATGAACTGCTCAATGTGAAAAATTGTACTTTAGTACCGAAGGAGAATTGCTCCAACAGTCCAGAAAAAACAAAAGAAGATGACTTCTCCTTTTTTTTTTTACAATAGTGCAGAACAAAGAAACTAGTCGAATGGTTGCTTGCATAATCATTTTCTTAAGACAAAAGACAGGATTACTTGTGGCCCATTTTGAGCAAAGCCGTGACATTTTTCCATCTCAATGATTGTGAGCAATCTAGATCGCATCTCATGGTCAAGACTTATCTTTTCACAACCGTAGCTCCTCTGTCTTTTTATCTCTAAACTTTCTCGTTCATGTCGACTTCGTTTGTCCTTTCTGAACCTGACAACTTCATTATCTGAACTCCATAGTGCATGCACCATGATGAAGAGAAACAAAAGCACATGCAGTTAGCGTGACATCAAAAATAGCTTATCAGCTAGCAACGGCTGCTCCACTTACCGCTCGACAAGCCTCATGCTCCTACAGCCGCGTCGCCCGCTTGGTCCGCTCGAGCGAGCCATCCGTGCCGGGGAGTGCGACAACGAGTAGCAAGAGCACGGCGAGGTGAAACCAGCAGCTCAATGATGCTCATCGGCGCTCGCGGCAGGGTAGACTGAACTCCGTGGCAGTGGGAGTGGACTCTTGCCGGCGCAGCGTGTCTCCTGACGGCGCACGGCGAACTCCTTCGGCGCCGCGTAGTGAACTGCAAGGAGAGATTGTGCATAGTGGACCGCCGCGGGTCGCAGGAGAGGTGAACTACACATGGAAAACATCTGAGATTTTTAGACAAAAGGCTCGGGAGACACATATGAACTTCACATGCGAACAGCTCGCAAACAACTACAGATGCTGCATCCCGACTACAGGCAAGCCGATACGACCACCTATGCGTCACCTCCATTCATGTTGATGTGCCACACCATCTCAACAAGTATGAAATGATTTTTAATAGAAAATTAGTATTGTTATAGGACAATGATCTTCCAGCACTGACAAAACGAACTTCTTTTTTTACAAGAATATGGACTTCATTCAAACCATCTAGAAAAAATGAACTGCCCCTGCAAGTATGTATTTTTTAAGCACGAATAAAGTGAACTTCATGACTAAAATAACTGAACCTCTAGACAAAGGAAACTGAACCTCCGATGCAATTGTTTTTAGTGCCGAATCAAGTAGCAGCTCAGTTCATTTCAGGGTTCAATTCATCTCAGGATAGCAGTCCACACAGGCATACACACGCATCCAGAAGAAGTTTTAAAGCAATACATCACCAGCTCAAGGGCATGGGGTAGCCAGTCAAGAGCTGTGGCCTAGAGAAATTCGGAGCGGGCAGCATGGAAATTTAGAGGAGAGGAGAGGTGAAGTTCAAAGGATGGACCTAAAAAACGCGTTACTCTGAACCTCCCCAGTCGCTGCTCTGAATTTCCCCATCTGCGGCGTCCCACACCCTGCTGCCGGCTTGGCGTATGCTATGCGTCTGCTCCATCGCGGCAGGAGGAGGTTCAGAGGGAGTCCTGAGCTGTGTAAGCTGCAGCCAGATCGGAACTCAGGACGTCGAGCAGAGGACACATGGCCGCGCCGGTGAGGAAGGCGACCGGAGGAGGCAAGTAGTGGTGGGAGGTTATCGGGGAGCATGCCTGATCGATCTCCGGAGCGGCGCGCGGGAGGTCGTCGGGCAGCTGAAGGTCGTCAGCGGCCGCGCGTGCGGGAGTTCGCCGGAGAAGCACACGGCAGGAGGTCGCCGGGGCAGCACACTGCGGGAGGTCGCTGGGAGCCCTGGAGCCACAGGGCGGGAGGTCGTCGGGGGCCGCGCGCGCGGGAGTTCGACGGGCGGCGCACGATAGGAGGTCGCTGGGGACACGTGGTCGAGAGTTCGCCGGGGCGGCACACGGCGGGAGGTCGCCGGGGCGGCGCGCGCAGGTGGGGGCACGCACGGGGGGAGGCCGGTAGCTGTAGGTGATGTATTCGGGAGGAAGAAGGTGGGTCGGGTGGCTTTCTTTCTCAGGTTTGGTTGTTGGTTCGGTGGAGGGCCGGTGTAGTTGGTTTTTATGTGTGGGAGTACAATAGTTAATCTACAATCTCGTAAGAGGGGTTGTAGAATAGTCCCACCCTATAGAGTTAGGTGGTGAAGTCACAAACCTTTACGCTACAAGAGATCAAGAACTATAGGTTCTAGGCACACATAGGTATGAGAATGGCAACAGACCAAAACATGGTGTACACAACAAATAGGTCCTAACTATCATGAATCATGAAGTGAAGTATTGAGTTATCATGATTGAGCTAGGTGAATGAAACGGTGGTGAACATGAGTGAACATCCATGGGAGCTACGCCCTTCCATCTACTTGCAAAGCGTCACGGTGGAGTACCTGAAACAATGCCCACGAGGGGTGAGTCCAAAGACTCAGCAAGTACACAACATAAGCATAGCATATAATGGAAATTAAGATCATGAACATGAACCATGCTTGAATAGGTGAATTGTATACTTGAACCTCCCATGCTTGGAATGGCATGAGTGCGCATGAAGAAATTATGAAACTGAAGGAGATATGCCCTAGAGGAAATAATAAATGTTCATTAATATCTGATTCATAATTAATGTGTTATATTTCCGTGCTATAACTGCTATGGTTTCTGAATTGATGATTCGGAGGAAAAACCGTATGCACGTGTGAAAATATAAATAAGATAAAGCATCCTAGTCTTGCCTCTAAGACTAACTCATTGGTTGCACGATGACCCTATTTTCCTGGTCATGGGCAAATGGTTGTCAGTAACAATGGGAGCACATTGTAAGCGGAACAATGGGGCTGGACAAACCCAACACCTTGATATACTACGAGACCCCATCGTCGTTGTGTTATTAAGTATTATCAAAGATAGTTAACATACATACATGTCCTTCGACTAGCGCTGCGCGTTTAGTTAATTTGGCTAACTCGGTTCGGTAAATACGGTTTCAATACTTCGGTAAATATGGTTTTGTACAAGAATATGGTTCGGTTTCGATAAAAACCATTTAGCTTCGGTTAGGTTTCGGTAATAACCAAACTAACCAAAGTTGACGCGAATTTTTATTAGCACCAAACATTTGGCATGAACTTTCTTCTCTGTGCATTCGGTCAAGTGATTTTTTTTGCCATGATTTGTTTGCTTCATGTAATACTAGTACAGTAGTACATAACAAGTTAACAACTAACATGACAGATCTCACAAATGTCTAGTAATGGTAAACAGGGAACATCCCACGTACACATTAGGAAGAGCTAAACGCAAGGAAATACCACCACACACATGATATTCAAGAACAACTACATCAGGAACAACTGAAATAAAATGGTTTCTCCGATCACATGACATTCAACAACAAAATAAACAGAGAACTTCATTTCAGCCAACATTCAATAACTTTCCACTCCACGCACTAAGATCAATCAACATATATGATCTCATTATCATCCACCTCGAGGTGAAGATGGGGGTGACAAAGCCCTGAGAGATGGACGGCACACTGCATCCTCGCCGTGGAGTGGAGGTGGGGGACGCCGTTGAGTGGAGCCGGGCTAGGAGGAGGCTGGAGTGGGGGTCGCCGGACGGCCGGAGCCCGCGGACGGCGCGCCGCCGCCTCACCGTGGAGTGGCGGTGGGGGGTGGCCGTGGAATCGAGGCGGGCTAGGAGGAGGTTGGAGTGGGGGTTGACGGGCGGCTGGAACACGCAGACGGCGCGACGCCCCCTGCTGCAGTCGCCTGTTTCAAGGTCGGGGAGGAGTGCGCGAGGCGGACGAGACGCCGAGACGGGAGTGCGCGCTTGCGCGAACGAGACGGAAGGGCGACTAGGTTTAGGTCATGACATCAAGTTGGGTTGGGCCATGGAAAGGAAAGGAGCGCTCTGGGCTATTCGGTTTTGATCGGTTAAACCAGTGGTTTTTCGGTTTTAAACCGAATTAACCGAGGTGTATATGGTTAGCGTTTTTGCTAACTGTAACCTTAACCAAAAACCACAAATCTAGTTTCAGTTAGGTTTTTTTGGTGTGGTTTTCGGTTGCGGTTCGGTTATGTGCAGCGCTACCTTCGACCATGAGGATATTAGGTACATGCATATTGGACAAACTACTTTGGTTCTATCTAAAGTTACAGCGTAAATGGGTAATCATAACGGCAACTTCTGGTAGTGCGGAAAATGTGTATTGGACTTAATGATCCAAGACTGGGAATTGCTCCACCGTCAGTGGAGAGATACTTCCTGGACCCACTCGGTTTGATGGTATCCACTATAGTCTGCGCAGACAAGGCATGATGTAAGAGCGACTAGGTTTAGGTCACGACATCAGGTTGGGCTGGGCCATGGAAAGGAAAGGAGCGCTCTAGGCTATTCGGTTTTGATCGGTTAAACCAATGGTTTTTCGGTTTTAAACTGAATTAACCGAGGTGCATATGGTTAGCGTTTTTGCTAACGGTAACCTTAACCAAAAACCACAAAACCGAAATCTAGTTTCAGTTAGGTTTTTCTGTTTGGTTTTCGGTTGCAGTTCAGTTATGTGCAGCGCTACCTTCGACCATGAGGATATTAGGTACATGCATATTGGACAAACTACTTTGGTTCTATCTAAAGTTACACCGTAAATGGGTAATCATAACGGCAACTTCTGGGTAGTGCGGAAAATGGGTATTGGACTTAATGATCCAAGACGGGGAATTGCTCCTCCGTCAATGGAGAGATACTTCCTGGGCCCACTCGGTTTGACGGTATCCACTATAGTTTGCGCAGACAAGGCATGATGTAAATCATGGGGATACCGAAATACGGTAACGAAGAAAAGTAAACAAACCCGTAATGAGGATAATAGGGATATCGTGATCAAGAGTTGCATCACAGGGATATCGAAATGTCAAACGTCGGGTATTGTTAAGTATCGCGAAGCAATGGGAACCACATATGGGAATTAACAGGTTCACTCGAGAACTTCTAGAACAGTGGGAATCAATATGTGTGTCCACGGCTCCGCTATTGATTATTGATCGGAAGGAGTTGTGGTATAAACTTCTTCTTCGTGTGTGTATCTTTCTTCTGATTGCGACGCAACCATGGACAATCTTCATTATTTAACTTGATACTTGGGTCAATGTTCACTTTGAAGGGCGGAATTTCATGAAACTTATTGTAATCTTCGGACATGTCTGTCTTGTCCTCCACTCCAACGATGTTTCTTTTTCCTGAAAGAACTATGTGGCGCTTTGGCTCATCGTATGATGTATTCGCCTACTTTTCTTTCCTTTTTTTCGGTCTGGAAGACATGTCCTTCACATAGAAAACCTGGGCCACGTCATTGGCTAGGACGAATGGTTCGGTGTCATACCCAAGATTCTTGAGATCCACTATAGTCATTACGTACTTCGGGTCTACATTTACCCCGCCTTCTAGGTTGAACCATTTGCACCAGAACAAAGGTACCTTGAAAGACGGTCCATAGTCAAATTTCTATATCTGCTCGATGTAACCATAATATGTGTCCTTTTTGCCATTGTTGTTTGTTGCATCAAAGCGAACACCACTGTTTTGGTTGGTTCTCTTTTTATCTTGGTCGGCCGTGTAAAATGTATTCCCATTTATCTCGTTCACAATGGGTACTCAAACATTTTCCGGTAGAAGCCCCCTCAATGTAACCGGAAGTAATTGTGTCATAATCACGTGGCAGTCATGAGACTTTAGGTTTTGGAACTTTTTCTATACCATGTTTATTATTCCCTTTACATACGACGAGAAGCCAGACGGAACCTTGATACTGCTCAGGACTTCAAAAAAGATCTCCTTCTCTTCTCTGGTAAGAGCGTAGCTGGCAGGACCTTGATACTTCTCTGGATTAAGGTGGTCGTCTCGTCTTCTCATGCATATGTTGATGGTTCAGCCATGCATCCGGTGTATCTTTCGTCTTCCCATACACACCCAAGAAGCTTAGCAGGTTCACGCAAAGATTTTTCGTCACGTGCATCACGTCGATTGCAGAGCGAACCTCTAGGATTTTCCAATAGGGTAGCTCCCAAAATATAGAGCACTTCTTCCACATGGATACGTGGTTGTCAGCGTCATTCGGAATAGATAGACTGCCAGGACCCTTTCCAAAGATTACTTCTAAATCCTTGACCATTTCATATATAACATCACCATGAGGGCAGGTAGGCTTTGTCCGGTGATCTGACTCACCTTTGAAATGCTTCTTCTTTCTTTCTTACGGGATGCTGACTTGGAAGAAATTAATGATGACCAAGGTACACATTCTTGTTACCTCAATATATATTTTCAGTATTATCTAAACAGTGCGTGCATGCATTGTATCCCTTATTTGACTGTCCTTAAATATTAATAAGAGTAGTCCAATCATTGATGGTTACAAACAACAACGCTCGTATGTCAAATTTCTTTTGTTCGTGCTCATCCCACACAGGTACACCTTCGTCACGCCACAACTGTAAAAGTTCTTCAACCAATGGCATCAGATACACATCAATGTCATTGCCGGGTTGCTTCGGACCTTGGATGAGCACTGGCATTATAATGGACTTCCGCTTCATGCACAACCAAGGAGGAAGGTTGTAGATACATAGAGTCACAGGCCATGTGCTATGACTGGAGCACTGATCCCCAAAAGGATTAAATCCATCTGTATTTAGACCAAATCTTAATTTCCTTGCATCAGCTGCAAATGTCGGGAACTCCCTGTCGATTTTTCTCCACTGCGACCCATCAGCGGGGTGTCTCGGCATCAGGTCTTTCTTACGGTCTTCTTTGTGCCATCGTAACAACTTTGCATACTCTTTGTTTTGGAACTGTAACAGCCCCAGATTAGTACCCTAAAATATGATCCAAATTTTCACTTTTTGATTTGCATTGCATCATGGCATCCTTTCAAAATTTCTAATCTAAAATAAAGCAACACTTGGAAAATTAAAACTAGGGAAGCAAAACCCTTCCCCAAAATTTTCAAACCAAATACATTACTCAAATTGGTAAAACCAATTGTTCTTGAGTTCCCAAACTGTCTAGGAAGCTCAAGGATATATTTTATAATTAATTGTCAAAGGCTAAATTCTTAACAAGCAAATAATAAATTAAGAATTCAAAATTGGGTTCAATTCAAATTCTATTTTTGAACCCAAGTTAACATTTTCAAAATTCAAACTAAAATCATGGGGAGCTTCAATATTATTGTATGAGCCTCCATAAATATCTTCATTATTTTTGGAAATGCTTAAGTGCTCCAAATAAATATGTTTTGGAAATTATCAAATTTGACCTAAACTAAACCCTGTGAACAATTGTAACGCAAAACATTTTATTTGGCCACACCACTTTTTGTGGAGGTGCTAAATGAGATGGAGAGCCTACATGATTTTTCCCAGAATTTGTAAAAGTGGTTACAGGCCTCTTTTAAATACCTAAAACCCTGTTAAGTTTAAAAATTCTGGAAAAAGGGAAAAAGGCAAAAAGATCAAAACCCTGACAGTGGGTCCCCACTGTCAGTCCTTCCTCTTCCTCCACTGTGGCGACAGGGCCGGCGCCCATGCCGCCCTGCCGACCATGACGCCGTGGCCCCCCGTGCCGCTCTCCTCTCCGTGGTCAAGAGGACCCCCTGCTGCCGTGCCTCTCTTCCCCCATCTCACCTGCTCCCTCCCCGCTCTCTCTTCCCCTCCTCTTGCTCGCATTGCGGCCATGACCGCCGAGGTCGCCGTCGCGCATCGTCGTCGGCTCCGGCCGCCCGAGCTCAAATCGATGCCGCCGGCCGCTCCGCCTCACCGTGCCGCTCCTCCCCGTGCATGGAATCGAGCCGGGATGCCGTGGATAGTCGTCACCGTCGCCGTTCCTCCCTCGCCTCCGGCCTTCGCGTCGAGCATGAGATCGTCGTCGTCCGGCCTCCCCAGCCTTCCCCGGCCACGCCATCGCACTCGGGGTAAGCCGGGCCGCCTCCGAGACACCACATCCCTCTCTTTTCTCCCTCCGTATCTAGTTGCCGACGGGAGTCGCCGCCCGCCGCCGCGCGGAGTGTCGCCGGAGCTCCTCCGGTGACCAAATGGTCACGAGCCGCCGCCACCTAGATCGCCTCGTCGCGTAGATCTCGTAGATGGTCTCCGTTCGGCCGAAAAACCATCGTAGCGCCGCCGCCGTGCGCAACCGAGCCGCCGCTCCGGCTAGCCGCCGTGCCGCTAACGCGGCTGTCGATCTGTCGCCGACCTAGCCGCCACCCTGGCCTGGGTCCGTGCCCGGCCTTGCCCCCGGGCCTGACCGGCCACGAGGCCGGCTTGCTCGGGCCAGTGACCGGCCTCGCTCTCGGCCTGGGCCGGCCAGAGGGGCCGGACCCCTCAGGCGCTGCCCCGGCCTGGCCCCGGTCTGGGCCGGCTCTGAGGCCGGCCGCCTCTGCCACCGACCTGGCCTACAAAACGGCTTGGGCCGACCTATGGGCCGGCCCAACAGTAAAATCTGTTAATTTGAAAATAAAATAATTAATAACTATTTGAATAATGATCCAAAATTGACAAATCAAATATCAAAATGCTCAGAAAAACAAACTCTACAAGATGGAATCATTGTAATGATCTTTTGAGTTTATAATTTTGTTGTTAATTTATGAATCCCTAAAATGGTTTAAATAAATACCTAAATTGGGAAAATCCTAACTTACTAAATAATTAACCAAAAATGATGAATAAGATATCAATGTGATCAACAATTCAAATGCAATCAAACCATGCTAATATCACATCATGATCACAAATATTTATTTGAAGTTATTCACATCATGCTTAGTTGAATTCTAGTTATGTCCGTTGTTTAATTCCATAATTATTAATGTTGATGGAATGATGCGGGCATGGTGAGTAATGGTGATACTTAATTAAAATGCTAAGAAGGCTTGGATGAGTTGCCATCAGGGATGGTGTTTTGTCTCATTCTTGCCCCTAGGTGCGAGTTCTTTACCTCTTGAACCAAGACGATTGTGCTTCCAACGGTGGGGACATATGGAATCCCCTTTAACTAAATAACTTGTGCGGGCGTATCCAAGGGTCCTCTAGTTCGGATTTCCATTTGCGTGTGAGTGTGTGGGTGGAAAAAGGAATGATGAGGACGGTGGTGTTTAGGACGTGGCGATGGGGTAGGGTGCTGAAATAGGCACTGAACCTGTCCTGTGGCCACAGATGACTCTTGGATAGTCTCACGCGAGGTAAAGGTTTAACCGCGCCCACTCGCCGGCCTTCCTCGGAAGAGGGCCAATCAGGTGAGCCGGACGGTACCGGTGGGTAAATTAGTACACCCCTGCAGGGTAAATCTTTTCGAAAAGCCGTGTCCGCGGTTATGGACGACTTGGGAATAGACGATAAGATCATAGAGAACCTTAACCTAATTGATATGGCAGCTAAAGGTTGCATAATCAACGTGTGATAAAGGTTCATTTCCTCGAGGGTGATTCGAGGGAGTGCCTTTGGTGGAGATGAGAGGTGGTTATGGCTACAAGTAGGTTCGACGAGAACCGAAGATCAAAATGTTACTCTCTTATCCCCTTTATGAAAAATATTCTGAATAGACGATACCTCGTGTCTTTCTATCTTGTTTATAAAAAAAATAGCTTTATGCAAAAGAAATACATATACAGCTTTAGAGCCTCCATCAGCATTGGGCCTATATCGCCCTACTAAACTTGCGAGTACGTCGTACTCAGTCTCTCTTTGCTGCCTATATATTTGTATTTCAGAGGAGGACGACACCGAGCAGCTAGGTGGGTTCTTCGTGGACGTCGACTAGTAGTCCGGGGTTCCCAGGTGGCAGCTTGGGACCGTGGAACAAGCTGGCTTGGGTTAATGTTTATTTGTAGGCCTCTTAGGCCATATTTGCATCTTGTTGTATTAGACAACGCTACTTCGCTTCCGCTTGATGTATTGTGGGTCGGTGAACCCTTTTGTGTGTAATATTTGTATCTTCTCTTATATGAGTTGCTATATGCTTTTGTGTCGTAGAGTCTGTAATGTGCCAGTTGTTCCACAAGTCTCGGTCTCTTAACTATGCGTGATAGCGATGTCTGAGCTTATGGCATGATCGGGGTGTTGTGTGCCGATGATCCATTCCGAGCACACCTGCCAAAGGTTTTGGCCTGGGATTGGTAAACCCAGTAACCCTCGATTGTGTAGCATGACCGGTTGCACAACGCTTCACTGTATAGTTCTGGGGTCGGGGCGCTACAAGTTGGTATCAGAGCAGGACTGCCTGTAGGAAACCTTTTCTATTGGTCGATGTCGAGTCTAGTTCGTGAAAATTATTTTTAACCTAAAAATGAGTTGTGAAAACCTTCTTAGGATTCTTTTTACTCCTTACCCAATTCACTCTGATCTCGGTGCCATCTTACCTCTATTTGATTTTAACGGTTTTCTGATCGTCGGCAAATTCTAAATCTCTAGGATCACGGGGTTGGGTTCTATCTTTAGTTAGTGGTTAACTTTGCTCGTCTGCCAGATTCTAAAGCCGAAGAAAGGAAGTGTTGCGGATCGTCAAGAAATTCCTTGCTTTAGCCCAAGATCTTGAACCGAAGGTCCCGGATTGTGCTAGGGCTCAGGTGTAATGATTCATGAGGGTTGTCACCCTTGTGAGCATTATGCTGTTGTGGGTCCCAGTGCATGAAGCTGATCTTTAACCCAAAATCTTTTCCGTTGAACCCTGATGTTAATTCAAACCCTACCTCAGGTTGGCAAAATTGAAGTTAGTCTTCAAGCTCGAGGTTGCAGCCGTAATTGTTTTCCTCGACAATGCTCTTCTTCGTCACTAGCTTTAGCTAGGCTCTCTGTCAAGGAATCATCTGAATCACGACGGGATTGCTCTTAGAGAGTTTTTCCTTAAAAAATTGTGATTCCTCCACCACACCCGTTCCTGAAACCCTTTCGGCACTAGTTGTCGTAAGAGTGCTAACAAGGGCTTCTACAATATCTTGAAATTGTTGTTAGCCCGTTCCTTACTCTAAATCAGTTGCCCGACCTATATCTGTCTTTTGATAGTCAAGTTTTATCGTGCATTGGGGTGTTCTGATGCATGTTATTCTTGTGGTTCATCAAGGCATTCCACTTTGGGATGTCAGGAGAAACAAACTCCGGTACCTTGTCCTTGTCTCGGACCAGGTCAAAGTTTTGTGATTCGCAGGAGTGAAAGCTTGTCTAGTTTTTGTTCCATTCCACTTTGGAGTGTCACACTCTTTTATATCAAGTGGTCGTGCTTAGTCTCATGACGTGCTTGATGAAGTGATGCTCTTACCCTTCCTTATCCATTTACCTCCGAGCTACCCGGGCTCGAGAATGTCGAGGATGCATATCGTTGTGGTAATCAGATATTCTTAGCAATTGATATTGTTTTGAAATCCAAAGACTTTGGTGGAACTCTTAGCCTGATTGGTAATCATATCATCGGGCTGAGTTGTCGGTGTTGCCAAGTCCATTCGTTCAGGTGCACCTTCGGTCAACGAGTTAGATTCATTTCGAGAACTCCCAAGACCACATCTTTTCCTTGAAAGGCAAGTTTCTCTCGCAAAAAGTGACTTATGTCGCTATGGATCCGAGTGAAGTTCGCTTTGTCTCCTCGGGTTAAATCACAAGTTGGTTATGCATACGTGCATTATTGAGCTGGTAGGTTGTTACCCTCCCGTTCTCTGATTAAGCCATGTGTGCACACCAAGCCCTGACCGAGTCGTTCCAAAATAAAAAGAAGTTGCCAAATCTCATCAGCTTACTGGTGTTTCCCCATCATGAATCAGTTGGGCTTCATTGTTTGGAGTTCATGCTGATTCAATTTCCTCTAGGTAGGCGTGACCACCTGGAATTCCCAATCTAGCTCGTGTTTTGGAGCTTGACACGGTAGCCATGTCTTGCAAACCTAGTCACCCTGCCTTGCGGCTAGCTCCCGCAAACTCCTTCCATACCTGCTAGGCCGAAGTGTATGCACACCTACTCAACTCTGAACCTCAATCAGAAAGGATGCTTAGTGGTTTACCAAGAGCCTGACCTAGATCTTTTAGTTGTAACCCCAATGAGTTCGGTGTTGTGGTTCAAGCACCTCATCGCAAGGTCGGTTGACGAAATCCTCTCAAACCTTAACCTAATCACTCGTTATCCATGAGTATCATGGGTAGCTTAACCTAATAGCTCCCCTAAGGTCTTCTCTCTATCTCCAAGTACGACCTCCACTTGATGATCGATTGGAGGCTATTCCGAAGCCGGACTGGGGTGTCTACAAACTCAAGGAGAACATCACCACGGAGTCGCTAAATATCTATAGGTCAATCCTTCTACTCCATCCATCTCGTGACAGTATCTCGTTATGAGGTTTTACCTTTCTATCTAATTGTAGATGAAATGCTATATCTTTCCCACCTCGGTGGAATCAAGGTTTTGCCCAATCACATGGATGTTGGGTAAATTCATTCGTCCCGTTAGGGCCGGAGCTCTCAACCTTATAGACATCTCTTGTGTATCAAAGCGTGGAGTCCAAAAGAAGCTGCCCTTTCTCCTCATGGTGCCAAAACCCTACGGTCTACACCGCGGGTGGTTTGAAGTATTGTCATGGCCTTGAACCATTGATCGGTTGTCCTATCCTCGACTCGACCTTTGTTTGGTAAAGTCGATCCTTTTTCCCAATGGTTTATGGTTTTGGGCAAAGTTCCATTTGGTCTGTCACCGTAAGCTACCTCCTGTCCTTTCCGCCATTTTGCCATATCATGTTAGTTAGCCCAATCTCTGCAACGAGGAAGATACGTGTTGTCATATTCTCCTCCTCTCTACTTCTACTCTAGAATCTCGAGACGAGATTCCTGTAAGGGGGGTAGAATTGTAACAGCCCCAGATTAGTACCCTAAAATATGAGCCAAATTTTCACTTTTTGATTTGCATTGCATCATGGCATCCTTTCAAAATTTCTAATCTAAAATAAAGCAACACTTAGAAAATTAAAACTAGGGAAGCAAAACCCTTCCCCAAAATTTTCAAACCAAATACATTACTCAAATTGGTAAAACCAATTGTTCTTGAGTTCCCAAACTGTCTAGGAAGCTCAAGGATATATTTTATAATTAATTGTCAAAGGCTAAATTCTTAACAAGCAAATAATAAATTAAGAATTCAAAATTGGGTTCAATTCAAATTCTATTTTTGAACCCAAGTTAACATTTTCAAAATTCAAACTAAAATCATGGGGAGCTTCAATATTATTGTACGAGCCTCCATAAATATCTTCATTATTTTTGGAAATGCTTAAGTGCTCCAAATAAATATGTTTTGGAAATTATCAAATTTGACCTAAACTAAACCCTGTGAACAATTGTAATGCAAAACATTTTATTTGGCCACACCAATTTTTGTGGAGGTGCTAAATGAGATGGGGAGCCTACATGATTTTTCCCAGAATTTGTAAAAGTGGTTACAGGCCTCTTTTAAATACCTAAAACCCTTTTAAGTTTAAAAATTCTGGAAAAAGGGAAAAAGGCAAAAAGATCAAAACCCTGACAGTGGGTCCCCACTGTCAGTCCTTCCTCTTCCTCCACTGTGGCGACAGGGCCGGCGCCCATGCCACCCTGCCGACCATGCCACCGTGGCCCCCCGTGCCGCTCTCCTCTCCGTGGTCAAGAGGACCCCCTGCTGCCGTGCCTCTCTTCCCCCATCTCACCTGCTCCCTCCCCGCTCTCTCTTCCCCTCCTCTTGCTCGCATTGCGGCCATGACCGCCGAGGTCGCCGTCGCGCATCGTCGTCGGCTCCGGCCGCCCGAGCTCAAATCGATGCCGCCGGCCGCTCCGCCTCACCGTGCCGCTCCTCCCCGTGCGTGGACTCGAGCCGGGGTGCTGTGGATAGTCGTCACCGTCACCGTTCCTCCCTCGCCTCCGGCCGCCGCATCGGGCATGAGATCGTCGTCGTCCAGCCTCCCCAGCCTTCCCCGGCCACGCCATCGCACTCGGGGTAATCCGGGCCGCCTCCGAGACACCACCTCTCTCTCTTTTCTCCCTCCGTATCTAGTTGCCGACGGGAGTCGCCGCCCGCCGCCGCACGGAGTGTCGCCGGAGCTCCTCCGGTGACCAAATGGTCATGAGCCGCCGCCACCTAGATCGCCTCGTCGCGTAGATCTCGTAGATGGTCTCCGTTCGGCCGAAAAACCATCGTAGCGCCGCCGCCGTGCGCAACCGAGCCGCCGCTCCGGCTAGCCGCCGTGCCGCTAACGCGGCTGTCGATCTGTCGCCGACCTAGCCGCCACCCTGGCCTGGGTCCGCGCCCGGCCTTGCCCCCCGGCCTGACCGGCCACGAGGCCGGCCTGCTCGGGCCAGTACCCGGCCTCGCTCTCGTCCTGGGCCGGCCAGAGGGCCGGACCCCTCAGGCGCTGCCCCGGCCTGGCCCCAGTCTGGGCCGGCTCTGATGCCGGCCGCCTCTGCCACTGACCCGGCCTGCAAACCGGCCTGGGCCGACCTGTGGGCCGGCCCAACAGTAAAATCTGTTAATTTTGAAAATAAAATAATTAATAACTATTTGAATAATGATCCAAAATTGACAAATCAAATATCAAAATGCTCAGAAAAACAAACTCTACAAGATGGAATCATTGTAATGATCTTTTGAGTTTATAATTTTGTTGTTCATTTATGAATCCCTAAAATAGTTTAAATAAATACCTAAATTGGGAAAATCCTAACTTACTAAATAATTAACCAAAAATGATGAATGAGATATCAATGTGATCAACAATTCAAATGCAATCAAACCATGCTAATATCACATCATGATCACAAATATTTATTTGAAGTTATTCATAATTTGATTTAAAAGAACTAAATTCAATTAATTATTTAATTCGTTATTTATTCTTCGGTACTCAGAAAATTACAAATGAGGTACCAAAATGATCGGAAGAACAAAACCTTTTTAATCATGTCATGCTCATGCATATTTAAGCCACATAGTTGTAATGAAACAATTTATAAACAATGTGGCCATTAAATTAAATATGGGGTTGTTTCCAAATAATTGCACTAATTATTGGGCACTCCATTTAATTTTGTTAGTTGAATCATGTGATGATAGCTTGCATCAACTTGTCATGTCATCATGTGATTGAGCATTGCATTTTTTTTCTACGTGTGATTTATTTGTTCTTTTGTATTTATCTTTGGGTATCGATAGATTCCGGAGTCGAGGGTTCCCCTAACTACCCCGACGAGCAGTACTACACGCCCCGGCAGAAGGCAAGAGATAACCTAACCTTCTTGGCATCTAGCAACCTAATGTTTTATAAACTTATTTTATCCACCATATTATTGCATGCGATTCCAATGTCAACTTTTGATAAAGATGTAGAGTATCCTATGAATGCATGTTATCCCCTGAACCATCACATGCTTCCCCTCCTATGAACCATAGGTATGATGTGTTGGCCGGATACAATTTATAATTGTTGTTATACATGCTTAGCTATGCTTAGCCATGCTTAGTCGAATTCTAGTTATGTCCGTTGTTTAATTCCATAATTATTGATGTTGATGGAATGATGCGGGCATGGTGAGTAATGGTGATGCTTAATTAAAATGCTAAGAAGGCTTGGATGAGTTGCCATCGGGGATGGTGTTTTGTCTCATTCTTGCCCCTAGGTGCGAGTTCTTTACCTCTTGAACCAAGACGATCGTGCTTCCAACGGTGGGGACATATGGAATCCCCTTTAACTAAATAACTTGTGCGGGCGTATCCAAGGGTCCTCTAGTTCGGATTTCCATTTGCGTGTGAGTGTGTGGGTGGAAAAAGGAATGATGAGGACGGTGGTGTTTAGGACGTGGCGATGGGGTAGGGTGCTGAAATAGGCACTGAACCTGTCCTGTGGCCACAGATGACTCTTGGATAGTCTCACGCGAGGTAAAGGTTTAACCGCGCCCACTCGCCGGCCTTCCTCGGAAGAGGGCCAATCAGGTGAGCCGGACGGTACCGGTGGGTAAATTAGTACACCCCTGCAGGGTAAATCTTTTCGAAAATCCGTGTCCGCGGTTATGGACGACTTGGGAATAGACGATAAGATCATAGAGAATCTTAACCTAATTGATATGGCAGCTAAAGGTTGCATAATCAACGTGTGATAAAGTTTTACTTCCTCGATGGTGATTCGAGGGAGTGCCTTTGGTGGAGATGAGAGGTGGTTATGGCTACAAATAGGTTTGACGAGAACCGAAGATGAAAATGTTACTCTCTTATCCCCTTTATGAAAAATATTCTGAATAGACGATGCCTCGTGTCTTTTCTATCTTGTTTATAAAAAAAATTAGCTTTATGCAAAAGAAATACATATACAGCTTTAGAGCCTCCGTCAGCATCGGGCCTATATCGCCCTACTAAACTTGCGAGTACATCGTACTCAGTCTCTCTTTGCTGCCTCTATATTTGTATTTCAGAGGAGGACGACACCGAGCAGCTAGGTGGGTTCTTCGTGGACGTCGACCTGTAGTCCGGGGTTCCCAGGTGGCAGCTTGGGACCGTGGAACAAGCTGGCTTGGGTTAATGTTTATTTGTAGGCCTCTTAGGCCATATTTGCATCTTGTTGTATTAGACAACGCTACTTTGCTTCCGCTTGATGTATTGTGGGTCGGTGAACCCTTTTATGTGTAATATTTATATCTTCTCTTATATGAGTTGCCATATGCTTTTGTGTCGTAGAGTCTGCAATGTGCCAGTTGTTCCACAAGTCTCGGTCTGTTAACTATGCGTGATAGCGATGTCTGAGCTTATGGCATGATCGGGGTGTTGTGTGCCCATGATCCATTCCGAGCACACCTGCCAAAGGTTTTGGCCTGGGATTGGTAAACCCAGTAACCCTTGATTGTGTAGCATGACCGGTTGCACAACGCTTCACTGTATAGTTCTGAGGTCGGGGCGCTACAGGAACAAATGTTTCAAACGTGGTATTATAGGAGCATACCACATCACCTTGGCAGGACCCTCTTCCTGGGACACGACTCGCCCTCAACATCAGCAGGGTCATCTCGCCTTATCCTATACCGCAATGCACCGCATACCGGGCATGCATTCAAACTCTCGTACTTCTCACCGCGGTAGAGGATGCAGTCATTGATGAATGCATGTATCTTCTGCACATCTAATCCTATAGGGCAGACAACCTTCTTTGCTTCGTACGTACCGTGGGATAATACGTTATCCCTTGGAAGCATCTTATTTATTATTTTCAGCAAATTTTTAAATCCCCTATCAGATGTACCATTCTCTGCCTTCCATTGCAGCAATTCCAGTGTGGTATCAAGCTTTTTCTGGCCATCTTCGCAAGTTGGGTACAACAATTTTTCTGTGATCCTCTAACGTGCTCTCCAATTTCAACCTCTCGCTTTCACTTCCGCTGTTTATCTGTGCATCAAGAATGCCCGACCAAAATCATCATCGGGCTCACCAACAATGGGCTCTTCTTCAGCTTCATCTTCCCCTATTGTAGTATCACCGTCTTCAGTGAACGTAGGATAGTTCTCATTATCCTCTTCTTCTTCATTTTCTTCCATTATAACCCCTCTTTCTCCATTCTTGGTCCAACAATTATACCGGACATGAAACCGGACTGCAACAGGTGGACGTGAATGGTTTTTGAGGTAGAGTAATCCTGCGTATTCTTGCAGACATTACATGGACAAGAAATAAAACCATTCGACGGCTTGTTTTTCTCATCCACACGGAGAAAACTATGCATGCCATTAATATAGTCGGGACAGTGTCGGTCACTGTACATCTATTGCCGGCTCATCTGCATTATATAAATATATCAAAACCATTACACTACATCATGAATATATAATAGTGACCAAATTAATTAATACAAGTTTATCACATTAAAACCAAAGTAGAGTAGTGCCCAAATGTAATACATAGTTCTCATAAAACATACATTAATTGAAACTAACATACAACTATCTAAAGAATTTAAATCCAACAACAAATGCAATCAAATCACAACTAAGTTAATTATTAAACCAACAGCATAATGATACCAAGCCTCTTGACTAATGGCATATTTTCTAATCTATTTAATCTTCAAGCGCATTGCATCCATCTTGATCTCGTGAGCATCGACGACGTCGGCAAGCTTGAACTCGTGTTCATCGACGATATCGGCAAGCTTGAACTTCAATTTCATCTTCTCTTCTAGGCATTGGAGATGAAGATCTTCACTCTTTTCAATTTTGCTTTCAAATCATTGTTTTCTTTTAATAAAAACTCGACAATAGGTTCGTTTGGAATTTCCGGTTCAACTACCTCCTAGATAAAAGCGTCTATGTCAAGTTGGTAGGCATAGTTGCTATAAACACGAAATGAAACAAATAGTTATAAAAATATACCACATTCGAATCATAGACCGGACGAGGGCCGACGGGGGCGGATATCAAAACCATGACACTATACATATAAAAAAAACATAAGAAAATTAAACAAGAAATAACTATGCATTTAAATCATACAGGTAATTTTTCTTTCAAATAAAAGATAAAAAAAAAGAGGCTCACTGAGGTGGTGCCGGTCACGGGACGGCGCGGGTTATCGACGGCGGTGAGGACGGGAACGAGACGACACTAAAACCCACAAATCATAAATTAATTTGAGCTCAAAATGCATATAAAAAAATGAACTCCCTAACTTACGCATTTCATCAAACACCTAGCTAGCACTACAAAAATGAATGAGCTAAACTAGCAATGAAATGCGCAAACTAGTAACGCCGGAAGAAATGATGAAGTTGCTAACCCTTGAATAGATGAGGTGCCTTCAATCTTCACAAATGGTGAAAGAGGGGATTAACTTGAGTGAGGGAGAGAAAATTGAGGAGAAAAATGGTGAAGTTTCGATCAATGAAAAATGGAGAGGAGCCGGGGTGGAAGAAGATGATATAGGGGAACCTTTGGTCCCGGTTCGTTGTTACGAACCGGGACGAAAGGGCGTGTTGGGCCCGCCTCTGCGCATGCCTGACGACCCTGCTCTACCCCATTTGTCTCGGTTCATAATTTTGAGCGGGACAAAAGGCCCGAACCGAAGGTGGTTTTTCTACTAGTGATGTGTATCACGGGACAGAAAATACACCTATGGATTTTGTTTAGAAGTCTGCAACCTTTGCAAAAACAGGTGTGTTTTTCTTCACATATATGAATACTCCAACCGAAGTGGTCATATCTTATAAACAAATATACTTCATTCTACAATACACATGTGTGCTTTTTGAAGAGTTGTTTTTTCAGTTTATATGCTGTTTTTTTTTTCCAGACGAAGTCGCCAACTCGCTGGTTCTGCTGTACTCCAAGGGCAGGAGGATCGGCGACACGCGGCGCGCGTTTGATAGCGCTGCAACCTGCAGGAATCTCGTGGCATGGAGCGCCATGATCTCTGGCGCCTACGCGCACGCCGGGCACGGCAGGGATGCCCTGGGCGTCTTTCTGGAGATGCAGAGTTAACGAGACGAGGTGGATGTTCAGCCCGACGAGTTCACCTTCGCCAGCTTGTTGAAAGCCTGCAGCGGCCTAGGTGCGGCTCGTGAGGGACCATGGCAATGAGAGGGGTCTCCACAGTGTCCAAAGCCATCCTCGCCGGTGCGCTGCTTGACGTGTATGGCAAATGCCAGTGCCTGCCTGTCACAATGCAGGTGTTTGATCGGCTGGATAGGAAGAATGGCATCCAATGAACGACGGTGATTGACGGGCACACACAAGAAGGGCTGGTGAAGGAAGCACTGCACCTGTTGCGGCGGTTCTGGAGCGCTGGCGTCCATGCCGACAGACACGTCCTGTCCAGCGTCGTCGGCGTGTTTGTGGATTTCGCTCTTGTTATGAGAGCTTGGACGTATGGCTGTGTCACCACTGATTCCATTGAAATTTTAAGTGCTCCTCCAGAAAAGTTTTTTATGGCTCTTCATTCTCTTCACAATGCCTTTGATTGAGCAAGCGGGAGGAGGCGCATTCACTTTATGAGTTGGATACACTGGATGCTGTCTGAAACACAAACTTGCAGAATTTACAAGGAACTATCTGCATCCGCAGAGTAAGAGCAATCCTCCATGCCGACATAGTTTTGAAGTGATCTTGGAATAGGCGGGGTTTCAACTTCCATGACACCCTCTAGCATGTGAACAACTTGCCCCATCATTGGCCTATGATCCTCGGCATCTTGAATGCACCAGCATGCAATTCGACAGACCCTGTTCAGCTGCTCTGTATCTACTTGGCCTTCCAACCCACTATCCAGCAGACACATAGCATCTCCTTCATTCACCTTGATTGCAGCAAAGATGGGAAAGTAAGTATACTTTCCTTCCATAATATTTTTTGCGTTCCTTCGACCTGATATGATTTCAAGAAGCATCATACCGTAGCTATAAACATCAGCCTTATGTGTGATTGGTAGCCCCGATATCCACTCAGGTGCAAGATATCCCTTGGTCCCTCGCATGGTTGTCAAAACCCTGCTGAAATCTCGACCAAGAAGCTTCGCCATGCCGAAGTCCGCAATCTTGGGGCAAAACTCTGCATCAAGAAGTACATTGTCCGGCTTCATGTCACAGTGTATAATGCACTCATTGCATTCCTCGTGGAGATAAGCCAGGCCTCTTGCAGTTCCAAGTGCTACATGGTACCGGAGATCCCATGTAAACTTGGCCGAACTCTTTGAGAAGAGGTGAGAATTCAAAGAACCATTCTCCATGTACTCATATACTAGCAATCTCGTCTTCCCTTCCGCACAAAAACCAAATAAATGGACAAGATTGACGTGGCGAATTATGCCAATTGTCTGTACTTCTGCTCGGAATTGTTTTTCCCCCTGTGCAATGCCTTTTAGCTTTTTGACTGCCACTAGAGAGAAATCTGACAATGCCCCCTTGAAGACACAACCGAAACCACCTTCTCCAAGTTTTTCAGAGAAACTTTTGGTTGCCTTCTTTATGTGTGCTTCTGAGAAGACGATGAGGGTGCTATTGAAATTCAAAGGTTTCTCCATGGATAACATCATTTTTCTTATCCAGAAAAGGACAAGACCGATAAGCATTAGGATGAGCACACCTATCGTCGTTACAACAACGGTTTTAATCCGGGAATGTGATTTTTCTTGCATGGAATCGGATATTTCTTGCCATGAACCTCGAGCAGACCACAATATACTCCCACAACCCCCTAGTTTAGAAGCAATAAGAGTACCATCAAAATCTAATCGTACATATAAATCTGAATTATTGGACAGGAATAAAGAGTCTTCATCTTCAAGAAAATCTATCCAGCTGTCGTCAAAACAATCGGATGTCTGGTAGACAGTAAACCCCTTTGGTTGGTTTGTATTTCTGACCAGCGTCGAACAAGTGACACAAGAACCAATATCGTTTGTACTAAAGATCCCATCAACTAGCCATCCTCCAGGTAGTAGTGTATTACCTGGGAAGTCGAAGCTTTGCCAGAACAACAATGAAGTGTTCACTTGGTCTCTTATTACAAGATTTCCGTTGTCAAGAAGTACTGCAACTGCAGTAGATATATCACTTTTATATGATACCAAATAGTAGTATTATAACCGGGACCGGGAGTCAGCGAGGAGGTCAGTTGCAATCTGCCTTCTGAGAGGCCAAAAAGGAGGCCCGAGGATCTGATGCGAGGTAGGTTGTTCTGGAGTAGCAGTGGTACTCTGGTTCTTGTAGAACAGGGACGGCCCAAACTAGAAGAGCTGCACAAGTTGATGAGTTGACGTACCATATTCCGAATGTGAACTCTGAACATGGAGGAGATCGGCAGTTGAAACCCAACTCGAAGGCACCATTCTTTGAGAGCAGGGTGCGGTTACCAGACAGAGCTTGGCCTGGAAACAGAGTATCTGTTGCATCCGTGAATTTGCACCTTGAGGACATGCAGATGAACACGTAGATAATCCTAGCTTGGAAGAAAGATGTTGGAGGCATGTGCTTGCTTGTCTTCTCCATTGTGTATGAGAAGATCAATCGCTTACTAATGAAAGGTTGATATTCTAACCGATGTAGTGTTTAACTTTGATATACGCCACGCACTACATAGTACCCTACCGACGTGCAGTAGTCGACGTAGTAGCTAGTGATTTCATCTATTTTGTAGTACACACGACGAGCATTCGAACTCGCAAAGAACTCTTGGGCCTCCTCTAGCACATGATTCTTGTGTGCGTAACATCGGTGGTGTGAGTAGTAGATGTGGTTTCTCTGCAAACCACCATGCCCGCTCGTTGGGATGTGCATTGCCTTGGAGCATGACGGCCCCAATAATAAGGCGTGATCGCCCAAGCTTGTTACCTTTTTTCCACGAATACAAGTGTTGTGTGGTCCCGTTGTCCATCTGAACATCAACTAGCTCGAACAACAAGAAATAGGACCCACGGTTCCTTCGCAACCGACCATGCGGGCGCCGAGGCCCCCTCACTACCATCACAAGCTTTTCTCTCAGCTCGACAATGTATCTTGAATGTGCATCTGGATCGCCCACGCTCCCAACGAAGTAGGCCCATTTGTCCTTTATGGAAAGCCAGTGGACATCGCTGATCATGGGCACACCGTACTTGTCCAAGCCGATCTCAAATTTGGCGATCCCCTTGCTATTTTGCACAATGCAATAGAGATGGCCTTTGCAGAAGGCGATATCCACAACTGGCTTGCCCATAAATCTCCGTGTCATCCATCCACTCTCTAGGCTACCAAGCCAGCAGATCACGACTTCGTGCTTGTCGGTAATGGCAGCCAGGATACAACCGCTCGAGTTGGGTGACTCGGAGAATATCACCTTGCGGGTAGCGACGCCCCTCCCCTGATCTGCCGGCGGTAGCGCCGCCTCAGCACCGGAGAAGATGTTCATGACACGGAGCGGTGCCTCGTATGCAACCTAGCCACCGGGGTGAGAGCCAACGAAGCACTTGCCGCGCATCTCGGCGCGGCAAGATCGTGCCGTCTCCAGGACAATAGGCATGCTTCATTTCGCCCACGCCGTGCGGATCGAGGAGCAGCCATGGGTGGACGCGGCGTGGGGGGGCGTGTTAACAGGACGGCGCGCCACGACGTGCACACTATGGAGAATCGGACGTGGTCGAACAAGGAGTCCAGCCTGGAGAGGACAATGGCTAGGAGATCGTCGGGGAGACTTGACCACGGCCGCGTCGTCCCCGGCGAGGCCTCTATGCTTGTGGCCATGCCCGGCGGCTCCATCTTGTTGTGCGATCGGGATTAGTATAGATCGCGATTGGTGGCAAGGGTTTGACGAGCACGAGAGAAATAGGAGCTTATGTCGGTGTGCCTAACGGGCCTGGATGATGAGGTAATGAAGGGCTAAAGCCCATGTATACGTTTTCTCCGAACTAAAGATTAGATGGGAATGGGATGGTTAAGTTCTTATTAATTTGTACAACCATATGTTTCCCTATTAATTTGTACTTCTCCTGACTGGATTGCATCATCCTTTGCCAACACTAACTGTACTGTCTAGACTCTAGAGCCAACTAACTACAAACCCGGCTTTAGTTTTTCCTCGCTAACTAGGTCGAAACTGTCCTTCGTGAAACTCATAAGGGTAGTATGGTACTCTGACCCTAGTCCGGTTCATTCCATGTATACGTGTACGTATTAGGAATACCCTGTACGGTATGCATCCCCAACTTCTTTTTGTACCGCATGTCATTCAGACGTGGCAGACCACCACGCGAATTAAGAAAACAAAATAGCATTGGGAGGATTTGAACCCATGCCGTGCACAAAGCGTGCTACTATCCTAGCCACTCGTCACTTGTGTTTTCTACAAACAAATATCTTATTTATATTTGATTTCCACCTGGGTCATGGGCTGACACATTACCAACTGTGGTTTAGACAATTTAGTTTTGTCCGATTGTACTATTTCAACGAAGCAATGCAGCACCACGGTTGCTGCGAGCTGCCGTACAACAAGATTTAGTGAACATCACAGAAACTAAACTGCAACGCGTGCTCCGCCGTCCGTGAGGAGAAGCATGCGAGCATACATGGGGTTTAGTGAAGGCTGGAGGAATACTGCTTTTAAAGTGCCGTCAAGAAAATACGGCGGCGAGACCGCATCGAGTTATATACGGCCCATAAATGTGATAACAACGCCCGTACAATTTGTTTATGAAACAAAACGGACAATTTGCCTCATTTTATTTTAAAAAGTCGAAGAGAGTTGACCGGTTCATTTGCAGGGGAACCGGCCGAAAACCCGTACAAATAAACCAATGTCGTCATGGAACACGACCACATTGGGCACACCACCACAGCCAATCTGGCTACCCACACGAAACACCAACGCACAAGGAGACCGCGTCGAGGTTGCCGCAACGCGTCTTCGTCGACACACCTCCCCGAGGCGGCGATTCCGACATCATTCGCAGCTTCCCAAACAGAGCCGAGGTTGCCGCAAAGCGTCTTCGTCGTCACACCTCCCCGAGGCGGCGATTCCGACATCATCCGCAGCTTCCCAAACATAGCCTCACAAACGGCATCAGACCCCATGTCGGCCTATGCCAACAATTGGCCACATGCGCCAAGGGCAGACATCTCCGAATCCGACGACGAGCTTCACAGGGGAATTATGCTGGACTTGCGCCGACCGAGAACAAACCCATCGGACACGCCGGGAAGACCGACTACCGAAGTCCAGCCGCGTCCCATCTTCATCTCGACGCATCATCTTTGCCAAACTGCACACTTGGACCTAGCACAACCGCCCGGCAACGAGCCCTCGAACTGAACCCCTGGTCGTAGGCGACTCCACGACGATGCGTCCAAGAAGGAAAGAGACACAGTTGCGCCTCCATTGCCTGATCCTGGATCTGAGGTTTCCCTCCGGAGTCTAGGCCACAGGAGGAGGAGTGAGCACACCTCGACGACGCTTTCAAGAAAGTCCGCGACACCCGCAGGCGTCACAATCGCCGGCTCCGGCCAAAACCGGAGCAAGGATTTCTCCCGGAGAAGCTCAACAACCTGCAACCAAAAGTAGCCACCCACGAACCACCACCATGCGCAGAAGCCCGCCGACCACCACCCATACCGAAGCAGCTCCGCACCTCCAGACCGAGCACACCAGTGCAGCACCGAGCCGCCGCAAGAGCCAGTCGAGCCGCAGATCGAAGCAGACCCCGGAAATCCTCGCCGCTGTCCACCTTCCTCACCGCCCACCGGAGTCGACGCCGAGGCCCCCATCCCAAGCAGAGCCGACGGCCGCCACACACGCGGACGGCCACCCACCCCCCCGGCCTCCTGCCGGAGGCAACGGTGCCGCCGGTCGCGGGAAAGCCGCCCAGATCTTCGATCCACCGCCGCCGCCACCCACCACGCCCTGCAGGCCACCGCCGCCGCCATCACCACCGCAGGCTCCGCAAGCGCGCCGCCCACGCGACCGCACCGGCGAGCGCCGCCACCACCTGCCCGGGGCCACCGCCCCGGCCTCCGGGCTCCGCCGCGAGTTGCGGCCAAAGGATCCCCGCTCCCCATTTTCGGCGACGACGCCAGTACAATTTGGACGGCTATAACCTATTATCATAAGCAATGGTAATACGACCACGCCTACTACACCAAAGATGTAGTTCCGACCGGTCGGCGTGTTGCTTCTCTGGCCGTTCGGCGCGGCTCGCCGCCGTATGTTGTCCTTTTGACTCCCGTCACGTGTTGGCCATCCATTTAGGTCGCCAACTATCATGAAGGACCCGCCCGTCTAGGATGAGATGCAGCCGAGGCAACTCGCCCATCCATGTCGATGCCCTGACTGCATGACGGCAAGCGTATGTCGGAACTTTTTTACGTCAAATTTTGTTTTGTATTTTATTTAATCACACGGAAAAAGTGATTATTACAATATGTAAGCAAACAATAAGTAGTTTGATGTCCTGATTACGGTTTTCCCAATGTCAACATACGTACTCCTTTCTTTTTTACGTAGTACTCCCTAACAGATACGATGGAGAAGCATGTGAGACTAGCAGCTGGATAATCACCTTCCACATCACCTTTTTTATTGATATCGGCGTTTATTAAAATAGCACCCGTTTACGTAAATAACACAAACGCTTTGGTGGTGTAGTTGTTAGGTTACGCTACCTGATTAGTGGATGGAGTGAGTTCGAATCCTCCCATAGACATTTTTTTCTTAATTAATGTAGGAGAGTATAATTACAGATTTCATATACATATGGGATGTGTACGTATCAAAATTGGTCGTATGGGTTTCATTAGGCTATACATACGATTTGATAAGTCGTTAATGACTATCATGCCCTTAGTTATGATGGGGTATGGAGCGATCTCAGCCGTTGTTGTGTTTGAGTTTGAGGGAGGGAGTGTACCCAAGCAGAAGTGGTGTTCAAAATGTTGCAAGATATTCCAGGTTTTGTCATGCTGCCTCTTGCTCCACCTAAAATGCTGGAAATTTGGATGTTATATAGCTTAACATTTTGACGCCTTTTCTCAGTGAAGCGTCTGTCCTTGCAAGAATTCCTCAGGCCACAAATGCCACAGCCAAACTGAATAGATACTAGCGCTGAGTAGTATCATATCCGACACATAGGATTTGTTACTTGTTTGTTGTGTACCTGACTGCCTTCAGACACGGACGATGTAAATTTGAAGCTTAGGACTGGTTGGTTAGTTTACTGTACTCGACTTGATGTATAGAAAAGCTATGAGTAACTAGGAAATTTATGAAATTGAATACCACATTTGGATGTACATTATAATTACAAAAAACACTTCCCCGCAATTTTTTTTTACAAAAACACTGGATGCTTCGACCAGTCTGTAGTACAAGAATATACAAGAATGACCAAGTCGCGCCACCCGTTCCCTCCCACCAACGGCGCTGATGGTAATTAGCATAAATCTTGCAGTATCGCCCTTTTTACCATGCATTTTGCATGGTTCTGGTTTGCAAAAACTTACAAACATCAGCATTGTTTTTAGCCTTAATTCATCTCAACATTCTCTTTCCAATCAACACTGAAAGAAGAGTGAAAGATAGTCTGGATAACTAATCATTCATGAATGTTTCACAGAACTTGTCTTTAAATTTACAGTCGGTACAGATCGTCTATAACAAAAGTTGTAGTCTATACACTAATATAGTTGAACATCTTACGCAGTAAGGTTTACTACAAACATTCCGAGGACACTCCGATATCACCAGACGTAAAATCTTTGTCGACTTATGCTGCATGTATTGGGCGTGAAGGAGACATGACCTTGTGCAGCGATATCACCTGATGACTAGTAGGCCTGCACGACAACTTTTAAGATTCCTTGAAGCTCCACCGAAACAACTTGCCTTGCGAGATCAATGTAACCATCCGATCCCTTAAGCATTCCTCTACGACGAGAATCGAGCAACACGACTTCAGGAGACTTGGCATTGGTAACATAAGTGACTTTACCATCAATGAGTTTATCGGAACATGATGGTGATAAGCAAGTAACTCAACATCCATTTTCGAAAGATCCGGACCCCCCTTTGACAACACGCACACCAAAGATAGTGGCCTGGACCGTCTCCAAAATTCTCTCGAAGCATATCTCTGTTTTACAGAAGCAGTTCTCAAAGCAAATGGTATCACCAGGACCACGCCCTACTACGTGTAATGGCGCGTAGCACTGATCAATGCTCGATCTTCAGACATTGTTCTTCCTTCCACTTTTAGTTGCATCTCAAAGAACACGGGTTCCGTAAGCAGCACGATTGCGCAAGACGGGCAGAAAAGGATCCTGCAAGCATCATCAAATGCCTCATTGACTAACTTGTAATGGAACGAAAGAGAAGGTACAGGCATCAACATTCAGAAAAGAAAAATGAAGAGCAAAGAAAAGGATGCTAGACGTACGTCTTGCTTGATTTTATGGCTGCCCCTCCTATCGCGACAGAAGAGAATGTTGCGGTTGTGATCGACGGCGTCACGGACAGCGACCACGCCGTAGACGGAAATGCCGAAATGGGCCACTCGAGGCTACCTTTGATCTGTGCGAGCTTGATGGAGAAGATCTGCATGGTTTTGCCGACGGTCCGAATCCGGTCGGCGGCTCTCGTTGTCAGGTGCGCGTCGTGCATGGAGCTCACCGTGGCTGCACCAAAGTCCAAAGAGAAGCGAGTGTTAGGAATCTTTCTGACACGAAGTACTAGATGATGATATATAAGAAAATTAATAGTTGAGTGAGGTGATTATAAACGTAATCGATGTTTACTCACTCATGTCGCAGAAGTACCCACAGCCGTGCGATCCCCAGGTGGACTCCCAGTCGCTTGTGTACTCAGCGAAGTCCTTCTCTAGAAAGGGCTCGTGTCTTGCCTAGTCGTATAGTGTACGCCCGCCAGCTTTCTTATCCTCTCTCGTTCCCCTCCCTCTACAGTAAAGGCGAACCGGAGGGCGATCTTGTTTTCACCGGCGACTCTGCCGCCCTCCTCCTCTCCGTCGGCCTTGGTGCCGGTGGGAGGGGGTGGGGGGTCGAGTCGCCGGGTGGACCTGTCTGCTACTAGGCTAGGTTAGCTAGTTAGCGTAGTTGTTTCGGTGCTCTGTCGCCGGTGATGATGCTGGTGACGGAGGCGAATAAGGTGGCTCCCGATCTGCGTTTGGTGGCCGTTTTGGCGGCGGCCGGTGGTGGATCTGTGAGCAGTTTGTCTCGGCGAGGTTGTCGGCGCGGCGGTGACCTCGTTTTGGACTTTTGGTGCTCCTTCTTGGCCGCGCCGCGGTGGTGTCTTCTCAGGCGTCGTCGGGAAGAAGGAGAAAGGTGTGCTGGAGCTTGGGCTGCTGGTCTTTGGTGGCTAAAGGCGGGCTGGAGGATGCCGTGGTCCGTGCTGGGACTGTGGCCCGAGGATGGCGGATCTGGCGCTGCTCCTCGCCGTCGGCGACTGGAGTTGACGGATCTGGAGGTTGAGATCGAGCCTGGGGATGTTCCCCGACCCGCAAGCCACATCGACATGTGGGCACTTGTGCTCCTTCTGGTGGTTCAGAAAGCCCTAGGGCGATGGGGCTCCCTCAATCTCGGGTGTGCTGGTCGTCGTCCTTCCTCTTCGTCGAGCGGCGGCGGTGGTGTCGGACGGCGGAGTTGGCCTGATGGTGCAGTAAACCCTAAGGACCTCGTTGTAATTTTGTTTTTCTTCAGGGTTTTCTTGCAATTTGTATGGCTCTACGGATCCTTCTGGACCGTATCTTGTTGGTATGTACGTATGATGTACTACATCTGTCTTTGACTTAATATACGTATTTCCTTCCAAAAAAAAAAAGCGAAGTCCTTCTCCTCGGCGGCCATCTCCTCCTCGATGTCCACCACGTCCTCCGCCTCCTCAGCCCGCGATACCGCCGGCTCCTCATCCTCATCCTCCGTGGATGGGGAGCTGTCGACGGTGGCTGCTCCTTCTCCGACGAGGACGAGTACCCAGGTAGAGATTCTGTCGTCGTCCGCGGGTTGCCGTATCGTCGTCAAATTGTTGTACACGTGGAACCCGGCCATGCTCAGCTCCTCGAGCAGATGCATGGTTGCCTCATCCTCCTCCCCCTCCTCCTGATGATGATGGGTATCTTCCGTAACCAGGTGCTCCTCCATGGATTTGCCTGATCTGTGCATCGATGTACGTTCTACCGCACGCAGCTCAATCGGCACCATGTACGCACGATATATCGTTTTCTTTAACTGACGCACGATATATCGTGCGCGCAAAAGTTTCACTTATTGGATATATTTTTAAATTTCAAAACATATGAAAAAATCATGCATGCAGACAATGTTTTATTCTATCAACGTGTAAAATTTCAATTAGTAATATCTTGTATTATTAAAAATTTGACAAAGAAATTTCAACTCTTCAAATCTATCAGATTTTTTATTTTGTGTAGCAAATATTTATAATCTGAGATTTTCCACATTGGTAGATAAAACATTGTCTACACTACAGAATCTTTTCAGATGTTTGTAAAACTGGAAAATATTAAAAAAAATATGAAGGGCACCATTGTCTACCAGATGGAAACGATATTTTGGGTCGTTGGGCCCCTCAAAAAAAGAAACTTGGGTTGTTGGGTCTGTTATTTTTAACCTCTTTGAATTAGATCCCTTATAAAATAAAAACTCTTGGAATGAGGGCCTCTCGCTTGGAGTAACTTGAACTACTTCCGCCATCCAAAAATAATTGTCTTAACTTTGTCCAAAAGTGAATGTATCTCTACATGAAACATGTCCAGATACATCCAGTTTTGGACAAATCTGAGACACTTATTTCTGGACGGAGTGAGTACATGTCTAGAACTGGACCTCAGCCATTCTTGCGTCCATAATATCCTCTCATCATTTAGGAATAATATGAAATTTACACTAATTCATCAAGACAAGGATATGCAAAATAACTATCTTTTTAATATTTGATCCATTTGATAAAAAATATGACACCACATTCGTGTTAAAAATAATTACTTAACTTTATGTATCCTTTTTTTTTGCAAGTAATGTATCCTTAACTTTCTGTCAGGTGTTTTTTTCATTTGCTCTATTTTTTCTTCTAAGTTTCAAGTTATTCTCACTGATCAAAGTACAACATGTGCGAAAGCACCATCACTTCTTCGCCTGTCTAATAAGTATAGGCTTCGGGGGAAAGTTCATTTGGATCCCGGGCTCCAGGGAGCCCGGTATTTCAAAAACAAAAAATCCGCACATTTTTATTTCCAAAAATCGAGAAAAAAATACCACGTGTAGATATCACCTAGATCTACAAGCGTGCCAAATTTCAAGGACAGATTCGTTTTATTCTGGGCTAGATCTAAAAGACAAATTTCTGATTCCACATACCCAGATTCAAAATTTGAAAATCTGTCAGAATTTGTCTTTTTGCACAGAGCAGAATACAACAAATTTGAAGACAAAAAAATTCACGGGCGTGTGTCTCGACAGTACCTACACCTGTGATTTTTTTCACATTTTTTTGAAACATAAAAATGTGCTTTTCAATTTTTTCAAAATACCGGGCTCCGTGGAGCCCGGGAGCCAAAACACCGCACTCGAACTATAATAAGCAAAACAAATATCAATCAGCTTGTACTTATAAAAAAATGGCACCACGTTCTTTTCCATATGGACGCACAATAAAATTTGAGCCGAGCCTTAAATTGAACCTTGAAATTCACATTTCCATTGCTTCAAAATTACAGAAACAAATACCTAGAGATTCTGCCCAAACTGCTAATTAATCGACTGATGCATCTCATCATGAGATTCTCATGGCCCGCAACCTCTGGCCGGTTGCATTTCTGTCCACGCGGATCCGATGGAGCGGCGGAAGATGCTCGCTGATCTCCTCCGGGCGAGCGCGAGAAGCGCGGCCAACCGCGGCGGCATGCGGCTCCACGGCTCGCTGCTCAGGGTCGGCGTCGGCTCCGACACCATGCTGGCCGACATGTACGACATGTGGGGGCAGCTCGACCTGACCCGCGAGGTGTTTGGCGGAATGACCGAGCGTTACATGGTGCCGTGGACGGTCCTCGTGGTGGCCTTCCTGCGGCAGGGGCGCGCCAAGGAGTGCCTCAGGCTGTTCGGCGCCATGTCCAACGAGTTCACGCTTTCGGCGACATTGAATGCATGGCGCGGGCACGGGCATTTGATTGAGTACATGGAGGATGTGCTAGGATGGGGTTCGAGGGGCACGGCAGCGTCGCCAACTCGCTGGTTCCAAGAGCTGGAGGATCGGCTACGCGCGGCGTGTGTTTGATGGTGCTGCGTCCTGCAGGAACCTTGTGGCCTGGAATGCCATGATCTCTGGCTACGCCCACGCCGGGCACGGCCCGAGGCGCTGTGTGTCTTCCGGGAGATGCAAAGGCGGCGAGACGAGGATGATCAGCAGCCCGGCGAGTTCACCTTTGCCAGCTTATTGAAAGCCTGCAGTGGCCTAGGCACGGCTCTTGAGGGTGCACGTACGAGGCCATGGCAATGCGAGGGATCTCCAGAGCGTCCAATGCCGTCCTCACCGGTCCGTTGCTTGATGTGTACGTCAAATGCCCGTGCCTCGCTGTGGGCCGGGAGGCGGGCGAGACCCTCCTGGCCATGGACGGCGACAACCTGGCTAACTACATGATGCTGTGGACAGTGGCGGATCCAGCTCAATATGTCAGGGTGGTCCAACAATGGTATTCTTTATATAAATATTAATATTTTTATTTTTATACTATGGTATACAAGCTACATGAAAATCACAGGGTGGTCCATGGACCACCCTGTCCACCCCTTGGATCCGCCACTGGCTGTGGAACATCTTCGCCGAGGCTGGCGAGTGCCAGCTGTGCGCGACGCCATGTGGCGCCAGGGCACGAGGAAGCAGGGCGGGTGAAGCTGAGTCGGCAAGGAGGCACAATTCTTCTACGGTAGCGACGGCCGACGGTGCCCACCCGCAAGCCACCGACGTGAGAAGAGGATGGGGGGCAGCTCGGGTACGTCACCGGCGCCATCACGGGCCACGGCGCACGGCTGACCGATGTGGACGAGGGGTATCGCGCCGAGAGCCCGAGGGCGCACGGTCAGAGCCTGGCCGTGGGGCTTTGGCTGCTGCACCACCGTGAGAATGGAGTGGGGAAGAGGGAGGTGATCAGGGTGTACAAGAACCTGCGCGTGTGTGGCGACTGTCACTCAGTTCTTCAAGGGTTTGTCGAGCTTGGTGGAGAGGGCGCTGGTGGTCAGAGACGCCAACAGGTTCCACAGATTCCAGGACTACACCTTCTCTTGTAAAGACTACTGGTAAATTGGTAACTGAAACTGAAGTTGCTATTTTGGGATGAAATCACCCCAAGTTACAGTCTTAATACTCGTAGCTGCCGTACAAGTCTCGGATGAACAAGGCGATTCTTGTTTCAGAATTAAGAGTATGCTGTGTGAATCCATTTTGGTAATATAGACCTGTCCTGAGGACTGTTCCAGGTATACTGGAGGGCAAGAACTGGCTGTTCTGAGAAAGAAGCAGCTGCTTGTTTTCGTTTCGAATGCACCTATCGATCTTGAGGGGATAGTTTCTGAGCGCAATCATAGTACAGTTTCAGGTAATCTTTTCGAGCTGAGAATCGGATGTAAACTGTAACAAGGTGAGAAGTTAATTTCGTAGGTATATAATTGTTGGCAGATGTGACCCACATATATACTTTGTATGTTGCATCTTTGTTTAGTCTATGGAATTGTTGCTGCTCAGTTATGTCAAATTCTTGCAAGTAGTCTAAACGCTAACACTAGTTGAGCACTTTGGCAGAAAGCTCCTCTGTTGTGAATAAACATTTATGATAAGATGCACGCTTATCTTGTCAGTTATCATGGATGATTTCTGAGAACACGTATTCGCTGAAGTAGATGGTCTTTTCCAGCATCTTATATGTGTGGTGCCATCCGAACTACAACCTGTTGAAATGTAGTCTGTACCGATACAGTATACCCCCACTCACTTTAGCAGAGCAAGTACCTGATTGTAGTAAAAGCTAAACAAACTACTCTACTGCGATAAAGTTGAACTGGACTAACTTGTTTTATCAGACTTTCCATGCTTAACTCGTGAAATTTTGATGCAAACTTCGGGGCTGCCTGTCAAGCGTGTGTTACGATTACTAGTTTGCGAACAAAGTATTGTAACTAGTGCACCCAATAATAGTAGTGATTAAAGACTCTTTGATACACATCTAATCGTAAATATTTTTTTAGTCAAAAGTCACCATAGTGCAACTTTGACAAATTTATAGAAAAAATAAGATACTTAAAAGATTTAATAAACATATTATAAAAATATATTCTATGGTGGGTCCATCGTTATTGATTTGGTATTCCAAATGTTTATATTTTTTCTATATGATTAGTCAAACTTACTTTATACTAGAAACGGAGGTAGTAATTATTATGTAACCAATTAATGCCTTTCTAAATGAGTACTATTTACTGGGGAGTACATGTTTTGGGTTTAAAACAAGGGAGTACATGTTTTGAGTTTAAAACCCCAAAACAAAAAATACCTGTTTTGATTGGCAAAATTCATCGAGATAAATGCCTTGTCTAGACTTCTAACAAACTCAAACTAGGAGCAGAAAGGAATGGAAGATTGATTCGTTAGAAACAAAAGTGGTTAAACTCACAAATGTTTAACTTTGATATACGGTTCTCAATACTAACCGACTACATATGGGGAGGAAAAAGCCACACGGGTGGATGAGCGCCACCCACCACGTAGTACCCTACCGACGTGAAGTGGTCGACATAGTAGTCAGTGATCTCATCCATCTTGTAGTACACACGACGTTCATTCGAACTCGCAAAGAACACTTCGGCCTCCTCTAGCACACGTTTCTTGCATGCGTAACATCGATGGTGCGAGTAGTAGATGTGATTTCTCCCGTAGACCAGCATGCCTGCTTGTCGGGACGTGCATGGCCTTGGAACATGAAGGCCCCAAGAATAAGGTGTGGTTGCCCAAGGTCGTTACATTTTCCCACGAATATAAGTCTTGTGCTGTCCCTCGGTCCATTATAACATCAACTAGCTCGAACAGCAAGAAATAAGACCCACGATTCCTTCGTAATTGACCACGTGGGCCCCAAGGCCCCCTCACCGCCATCACAACTTTGCCCCCGCAACTCGACAATGTATCTGGAATATTCCGCCCCGCTCCAAACGTAGTTGTTGTCAAGTATGGAAGGCCATTGGACTGCTCCCATCAGGGGCATCCCGTATTTGTCCAAGCCGACCTCGAATTTGGCGATTGCCTTCATATTTTCCACAATGCAATAGAGATGGCCTTTGCAGAAGGCAATATCCGTGACTGGGTTGTAGATATATCTCCGTGTCGTCCATCCATTCTCCGGGATGCCAAGCCAGCAGATCACGACTTCATGTTTGTCGGTGATGGCAGCCAGGATACAACCGCTCGAGGTGGGCGACTCGGAGAATACCACCTTGCGCTTAGCGACGCCCCTCCCCTGATCTTCCGGCGGCAGCGCAACCTCAGCACCGGAGAAGATGTTCATGACGCGGAGCGGCGCCCCATATGCCACCCAGCCACCGGGGTGAGAGCCAACGAAGCACTTCCGCGCGTCTCGCCGAGGAGCGAGACGAGCGGCAAGATCGTGCTGTCTCCAGGACAATACACACGCTTTGTGTTGGCCCCGCCATGCGGATCGAGGAGTAGCCATGGCTGGACGCGGCATGGTAGCCTTGTCGACAGAGCGGCGCGCCACGACATGCAAACCATGGCGAATCGGGCATGGTCGAACGAGGAGTCCAGCCTGGCGAGGACCATGCTGAGGAGATCATCGGGGAGCGTTGACCACGGCCGCGTCGTCCCCGGCGAGGTCCCTCCGCTGGCGGCCATGGGCGTCGGATCCATCATCCTTTTGTGCGATCGTTATTGTTAATGGTATACATCGATCGGTGACAAGGGTTTCACGAGAGTTTATGTCGGTGTGCCTAACGGGCCAGGACGACAGCTCAGCTCAATCGGCACCACGTACGTACGGGGAGGTCCTATTCACCGCGTTTTGCGGCGCGAACGGGTGGCGCCGCGCACCCCGCGCACCAGCGCTGGTCTGCTGGGCCGCGGCCCATCAGGGCATAAGGTAGTGTTTTCATATTTTTTCTTCTTATTTCTGTTTATTCTTTCTTTTTTTTGTTTCTAAAATCTGAAATGTTTTTAAAAAATCTGAATATTTTTTAAAACTGAATATGTTCAAAAATAAACATTTTTAAAACATGAACATTTTCAAAATTTGAACAATTTTTTTATTTTGAACACTTTTTAAAAATAGAAAAAATATAATTAATTATTTTTAGAATCTACTTTTTTAATTTAAAATAATTTTCAAATATGAGTTTTTTAATCTGAACAGTTTTTGAATTTGAATATTTTCAAATGTGAACAGTTTTCGAATTTGAACATTTTTAAATACGAACATTTTTTAAATGAATATTTTCAAAAGCATGTAAAAATTTATTTATTTTTAAAATTTAAAGAATTTTTAGGATTTGAACATTCTTAATCTGAACAGTTTTTGAATTTGAACATTTTTAAAATCTGAATATTTATTAAAAATGAATATTTTCAAAAGTATATACAATTTATTAAAAGTTTCGAAATTACGATTTTTGAATTTGAAACATTTTCAAATCTGAACAGTTTTTGAATTTGAACATTTTCAAATATGAACAGTTTTTGAATTTGAACATTTTCAACTCTGAACAGTTTTTGAATTTGAACATTTTCGAATCTGAACAGTTTTAATTTGAACATTTTTTCAATCTGAACGGTTTTAAAAAGTGAACAGAAAATGGCAATGAACGAAATTTATTTTTGAACGATTTTTAAAAGTGAACAAAAACTATTTTGGAACAATTTAAAAAGTGAATATAAAATATCGGTGAACAAAAGCTATTTTTGAACGATTTTAAAAAGTAAACAAAAAAGGTCAGTGAACAAAAATTATTTTTGAACAGATTTAAAAAGTGAACAGAAAAAAGATTTACGAACGAAAGTTATTATTGAACGATTTTAAAAGTGAACGATAATTATTTTTGAACGATTTTAAAAAGTGAATAGAAAAAAGTCGGTGAACAATAATTACTTTTGAACATATTTAAAAAGTGAACAGAAAATTTTTATGAACAAAAGTTATTTTCGAACAATTTTAAAAGTGATGAAAATGATTTATTTTTGAACGATTTTTAAATTGAACAGAAAAATGAAAAATATCGGTGAACAAAAAATATTTTTGAAGTGAACAGAAAATATCGGTGAACGAAAACTATTTTTGAACGATTTCAAAAGTGAAAAAAAAACATATCGGTGAACAAAAACTATTTCGAAAATGAATGAACTTTTTAAATTTGAAAGATAAACATTTTTTGAATATGAACAAATTTTAAATGTAAATATTTTTTGAAACATTTTTCAAAAATCATAAAAAAGTGAAAAATGAGAAAATAAAAAATATTAAAAAACGAAAATTAAAATAAAAAACAAAAAACAAAAAATATACAAAAACAAAAAAGAAATAGAAAAGAAACAAAAAAAGTAATTAAAATATTAAGAATTTTAGTTTTAAACATTTCCAAAATATTTTTGAAATCATATGAAAGTAAAAAAAGCAAACGAAAAAGAAATATAAAAAAACAGAGAAGAAAAAGAAAAGAAAACAGAAAAGGAAAAGAAAAGAAAAGAAAAAATAAATAAAAAAAGAATGAAAAAAGGAAAATCGTCAATGGGCCCGACCGGAAAAAAAAAGCAGAAAAGAAAAACTATAAGTGGGCCGGCCCGTTGTGGCTAAAGGGTGCGCGGCAAGACCTAATTTTGCCGCAACGGGCGGCAAATGGAAATTGGCTACGTACGCTATATCTTCCGCTACAAAACTTCACTTGTTGGACCGAATAGTAGACCGAGCGATCAGTCCGGCCCATTAGATGTTCTCCAAATCTTACATGGGTTCATCAATAGAACTGTAGCTAGTAAGTTTCTGTCACGTGATTTGTTTTCTTATTTGCTCTATTTTCGGAAATCCACTTTGGCACCCGGGTGCACCTGCACCCGGTATGCTTTTTGAATTTTTAAAAATACGAAAATGTTTTGAAAAAATCTGAAAAAAATTGGACACAAACATACGCAAGTAACGAACACTCGTGAAAAATTTCGACAGAAAATAACAATTTTATGCTCTGTACAAAAAAGACAAATTTCTGACAAAAAACATACTTTATAAATCTCAGTTTTGGTCAGAAATTTTTCTTATTTGTACAGAGCAGAAAAATTGTTATTTTCGGTCGAAATTTTTCACGAGTGTTCGTTATTTGCGTATGTTTGTGTCCAATTGTTTTCAGATTTTTTCAAAGCATTTTCATATTTTTTTAATTTCAAAAAACATACCGGGTGCGGGTGCACCCGGGTGCCAAAACGCCCCTCATATTTCTTATTCTATATAATTTTGGAGTTATTTCCTCCGATCAAAATGCCACATGTGGGAAAGCACCATCAGTTCCTCACTTGTTTAGTCAGAAGGCCTCGGACTGATAAACAAAGCCATGCCACCAAGTTCAAAATATCCATATAAAACACATAATCAACTTTTGAGCCAAATTTAAAGTGAACCTTGAAATTCCCATTTCCATTGCTTCAAAATTTACAGAAAAAATACCAAATAGCCTATGACGGAAGGCCTCTTGAGATCTGTGACGTTTAGAGCCTTTTCGTCTTACTATTTGGGGCTGGGCGGGTCTAGCATGGATCGGTGACGAGAAACACGCGAAGGCGTAAAAAAAGTCGAGATCAGCTACGGGTACAAGAATACAAGATCCGTGGCGAGGAACTGGTCGTAGATCGACGAAAGTTTTGTAGTGTGGTTTATGTTACATGATGCGGATGCACCAACGAGAACTTGCTTTGTGTGGCCCCATGATGAAGCTTTTTCACAACCGTTACAATGCACGGGCATATTTGCTAGTAAGACTAATTTCTACAAAAACTCTCATCAAAATTAGTCTTAGCCTTACAAATATTCCGGATGTAGCATGGCATAGGGGGAGGGGGGCATGGCCCCTGCTTGTCCTCCCTAGCTCTGCCACTGATGGGCAGTGCCACTCTAGTGATGTTGGCGGGGTGGTGTCGTAGATGAAGTCCCGTCCGTTGCTAGAGTCGTGGTAGTTGTTGCTGCTGACGGGGGCGAGGCGTCCGAGGCCGGAGTTCTTGTCGTGGCGGGAGGGGTACGGGCGGGCCGCTGGTGATGAGGGCGAGGTGATCGAGGTCGAAGTTCTGCTCATGGAGAAGGGATGGGCACTAGAAGAAATCCTTCCATAGACCACGATTTACCGTGGCCACCGTCGTGTATAGTCGCTATCGGCCACGAAATTTCACATTTTTTTATTTCGTGGTCCATGGTATCATCGACCACGAATTCCCAAAATTGTGGTCTATGGCACCTATAGCACACGATTTTCGCAAATTTTCGTGGTTAGAAGTTATGTTTTTTTATTGCGCATTCAATTTTCGACTCGAATCGACACCCCTCGCACTCATATGACAATCTATCGACACCCCTCGCACTCATATGTCAATCGATCGACACCCCTTGCACCTATAGCATGTTTTTTGGGAGACGCATGTCAGAGGGCGTTGGGAGGGTACAGAACAGGGACCATTGACGGAGCTTACTGCATGTCGAGGGTGTAGGGGGGGTGCACAAGCGTGAACTTTTTTTGTTTCGAGGTAGCTTAGTTAGAAAGTTTTGCCCCACAAGGACTCATATATTCTATCCCCCCAACAAGCTTTCCCAGGTCATGAACAAACGTGTTTCATCATTCTTCAATGGTACTGCATTTTCATTAATGATTTATGTACATGATAGCATATTCCAGTTGCAACATCACAATGTATCACATATACCCTATAGAAAGTTCTTTTAATCCGATGACCACAACTATTATAATACCGCCTATATGCTACAACCTACAAGTGGTTCAATCTCACTCCTATACTGAAGCCGAACAACATATACACTTGAGACGCGGTGTTCGGCACCACCACATGGCCACGACGGCCAACGCCCCCATGAGCACAATGGATGCCACTGCCACGACCGACCAGCAGATGGTGGTTGACACGAACTCCGGCGGTGGCGGGGAAATGCTGAAGAAATCACCATTGGCCATCTAGACCGAGGTGGAGTTGAGGAGGGTGGGGCGCCAACACTCGGGGGAGTTTGCGAAAAGGATGGATCATGGAATCCATTAGGGCGTGCAGTCGCGGAGCGCTCTCGAAGTGGAGTATTATTTTTGGATGCAGTACTGTAACGGCCTATATCTTGGACGTAATGCATATATGAATATTGCCCTTGGCAATCCTAATCATGAATAATGCAAGTACAATTCTGACAATTCAATAGCTGTAACTTGTTTACCCAATAGTGCTATATAAATTTGGAGAGATGTCTCTAGTGAACCCTATGCCCCCAGTCCATCTTTAACGACATTTACAACCTCGTATTCATATTGCTTACTCGTCGGTGTATTTTTTTTATTCATCACTCTTTTCCACACCGTACGTTTAATCCTTGTATCCAACGAGACGTGAAGCTTGACAATCTTCCTAAAAAGTTGGAGGCAAGTTGGTTGTGTGTGTCGTGTGTAGGTACCACATACTTGGTTGCTGACTGGTGTCTCCTACGAGTTCGATAACCCCTTGTTCTCAACTAAGGTAAATACTTATTGTTGTGCCACATCCTCTCTTACTCTTCACGGCACCCAACACCGCCAAGCCAACAACATCAAGATTTCTTGCGGCAGCAAGAAGATTTTTGGCGGCGTTGCTGGGAGACACAAGTTTCAATTAAGGGGCATACACTATTCCACATTACTATCTTGTTATCTTTGTTGCTTAGTTACTTCTTTTGTTATTATTTGCTTGTTTGTTTTCTTTAAACGTGAAAAACATGAAAAGTATTTTTATTACAGCACTTACTCTTTTTCTATTTACCTTGCTATTATGGCTATCGCTGCTGAAAATACGAAGCTTTGTGACATTACAAATATCAATAATAATGATTTCATATGCACACCTATTGTTCTACCTGCTACTAAATCAAAATCATATGAAACTAAATCTGATTTACTGAAAAGAACAATTTTTGATTCCTGTAACAAAGATGATGCTTCTTATTTAAATAATTTTGTTGAGTTATGTGACATGCAAAAATAAAAAGAGGTAGGTGAGAGCGTTGACGAAGATCCTCACATGACAGACCTAATTCGTAGGAAATGTGATGCGCCCACTACAGTCAGTAGTTTCTCCACACTACGTTCGATAAGTTTGTCCTCTGAGTTTGGGCTCGACAGATCAAGGTCAAAAGTGTCGCGTCCGACGGTTACATCTATTTTGCCACCTCCCCCAGTCAAGAGCCAATCATCGAGGGCTCCATGCTGATTTCGCATCTCCCCCAGTCGGACACTGTGCGAGCGCGAAGAGCTCCAGGGTTCCCTCAAAAATCTTGCCTTCGGATCGGACGGACACCATGCTTGGCAACAATCTGGTCGACAAGAGCGGGGAGCTCCACGTGGCCCGCAAAGTGCTCGACGGAATGCCTGTCCCCAACTGGTGTCGTGGTCGTGGACGGCCCTCACGGCGGGCTTCCTCCTGCAGGGGACGATCAGAGGGGGCAGGTGTTCCATGGTGCGGTGTTCAGGAACCTTGTAACTTGGAACGCCATGCTACGCGCACGCCTGCCATGGCAGGGATGCGCATGCGCTGCTCATCTCCCAGCAGATGCAGCGGGGACAAGACCAGGAGGATGGTCAGCCCGACGAGTTCACCTTAGCGGCTTAGCCAGCTTGCTGAAAACTTGTAGCGCCCTGGCGCAGCTTGCGAGGGCGTGCAGGTTCACGCGGCCATGGCAACAAGAAGGGTCTCCACAGCGTCCAACGCCATCCTCGCTGGAGCGATGCTCGACGTCTACGTCAAATGCCGGTGCCTGCCCGTTGCGATGCAGATGTTCGATCGGTTGGAGCGCAAGAATGCCATTCAGTGGAAGACGGTTATTGTCGGTCACACGCAGGGGGGCATGTGAAGCAAGCAGTGGTTTTCGCGCTCGGTCAACCAAGGATCGTTTGTTACCTTGTCCCTGAGCACCTTCTGATGGTAAGAAACACAGAAAAGAGCCATACCTACAGGTATGGGGGGATTGTGCTGCTGGAGATGTGCACACGAAGGTGGCCAATAGACCGAGAAGCACCTGGCGGTATGAACGTGTTGGATGTTGTTGATTGGGTTTGGAAATGGCACTCTAACGCAAAGGTCTCGTATATATGCTGTTGATATGAGCCTGAGTGGGGAGTATGGCACAGAGCAGGCCTCCTGTATGTTTGAGCTGTGTGAATCTGTTTTCAGAAAATAAACCTGTCATGAGGACTGTTCTGGAGGGCAAGAATCAGCCTGCCGAGAAAGAAGCTGCTGCTTGTTTTTGTTTTGAATGCAGCTATTGATCTTGAAGGGATAGTTTCTGAGTGCAATCAGAGTACACTTTGGACAGGTAATCTCTTCGAGCTGATTGATTTATACTTAAAGTAGCTGAGGATATTTTTGTGGGTGTATAATTGTTGGCAAATCTGGTCCATATATTTTTAGTTTGTTCGCTTTGTTTTGTCCAAATTCCAGCATGTAGTCTAAACGCTACCATTAGTTGAGCACTTTGTTAGTATCACCGCAAGCTCCTCTGTTGTCAAACATGGAAAGCTGAAGCAATAGATGGTTTTTCCAGCATCTCAAGTATGTATTACCACTAGAACTGCAACATGTTGATAAAACTGTGCTTTAGTTTTATTTTTAATTTTGAGTGTGGGGAAAAGCTGAAATGTAGCTAAGTACGTGCCTAGCTGCTTATACAGTCCAGGCTCCAGATGTTAATCATGCATGCTGCTACTCATTAGAAATTCATGAGAAGCTAACAAGCATGATAACTCAGAGTCTTTGGCGTTCAATACTGTGTAGTACCACAAGTCTAGAATTCCACGGATGATTAAAAAATTAAAATTAACCGGGGAATTCTCTTCTCAATTAATGGAAATGGCAAGTCTTTTGCCTTGTTTAAAAAAACATGCTTTCTTACAACTGCAGGACAAACCAAACATTTATGTCTTTCGCTCCACTTCAGAAAACATAAACTACTGGGCCTAGTAAATAAGGCCTGCTCGACAAACTTGCAGATTTTACAAGGAACTACTCTGTGTCACGGTGGCAGGCCGGGCTGGACAAGTGGCGTCTGACCAAGTGGCCCATTAGGCGTTGAAGGCCCGTGACGGTGTTCCGAACTGGCTGCGTCCAGAGACAGCTAACGATGGGCTATGTAAGCGTGTGTGGTGCGAGTGCCTGTTTATGGATAAGATATGAGTCGAACTCGTCTTCCTCCTTCCTCATGTTTCTCTCTGTAAGACAGCTATGCTGAACCATATGGACCTGAGTGATTTTCCCCCAAATCCCTATTTGGTGCGCTGCCATTAGGTTAGGGAACGTTACATTTGGTACCAGAGCCTATCGATCTGAGGATCCTATCTTAAAACACCGAAAATTCATACAAAAAAAAATAGCTAGAATTTTTTTTTCTCTCTCTCTTCGGTGCGGAGGCGTTTCAGTTGGTGTCGAGATTTGGGTTGGGTTCTCTCGTAAAATCCCCGGATTCTCTCACTGATTGCGGCGGCGGTGTGCGGCTGCTCGTTAATTGGCGGCGCGGGTGGTGGATTGACTTGGCGGCGGTGCTTGTTCGGCTACAGATTCGGCGACTCGAGAAGGTTTCTGTTGCTTCCCCTGCAGCAGAGGTAAAATCCCTGTCGCAAGGCTGAATCCGTGTAGCTTGGAGGTGTGTGGGTCGGTTGCAGAGGAAAGGGCTAGCCTCAGTACTCGCTGATCCCGGCGGCGGTAGACCGGACCTTTCATCACGGCGCGTGGAGTTCCCAGCCTGACGGCAAGGATGAATGCCGTCGAGGCCCAGCAGGGCGCGACGCATGCCACTGTGACCGACATGGAGGCACGCCTACAGACGGTGCTGTCAAGTCTTGCAACGGCGGCCGAGGCGACACTGCAAGCTCACACCACGGCAGCACAAAACGCTACTGCTTGTCAAGAGCTTCGCGTCACTGCGGATCGCCTGCTGAAATCTCAGGAGTGCGTGATTCGCGTCGTCAACAACCTGGAGACCCGAGTGGAAGGTCTCGGCGCACGGCTTTCGTCTCTGGAAGGCGCGGCCCCGGCCACTCGCCCTTTCACTCCTCGTCCTGATGGACACGGCGATGAACACGAACCCCAGGACACCACTCATGAGCGTGTCCTGGCAAATGGTGCGTCTCGATCTCCTTTCCCATTACTGAATGTCGTTTCACCTGTTGATCAGTTAGCTCGCACTGAGGGACTTGGTGGTTCTCGTACTGATAGAGCTTATCGTGACAGTTCATCTCATGTTCGCATGCCTAGGACCAATTTCCCTAAGTTTGACGGCACTAATCCTAAAATTTGGAAAGAAAAAGCGGAGAAATACTTCCATATGTTCAACATTCCTGTAGACTACATGGTTGACTATGCCACAATTCATTTCTCTGGCTCTGCTGCACTATGGTTACAAACATATGAAGCGCAACATGATGTCATTACTTGGGCTCAGCTCTGTGTAGCAATCTGCCGGAAGTTTGGTAAGGATATGTATTTCCGACACATGAACGAAACACTAAACATTAAACAGACAGGAGATGTTGAGTCATATTACAAAGAATTTGAGTTGCTCATGCATCAGCTGTTGACACATAATCACACCTTAGATGAGACTTTCTTTGTTGCTAAATTCCTCAAAGGACTCCGAAGAGAAATTCGAGCTGCTATTATATTACATCAGCCTCGAACAGTTGATGCTGCTGTGTCTCTTGCTCTATTGCAGGAAGCTGCGATCGCTGAAAGCAAATCTTATAGTTACACTCCAAAAAAGTGGCATAATCATGCGGGCCAGGGCAAATTGGGTCCACACCCAGCGGAAGCTCCTCAAGCAGCTGCTCCTGCTAATGCATCTGAAGACGGCAGTAATCTAGCAAAACTATCTGCTCTGAAAGCTCAGCGCCGCCTTCGAGGAGAGTGCTTTAAATGTGGAGGCAAATACAACCCCACCCACAAATGCCCCAAGCAAGTTTCCTTAGCAATCATGGAGGAATTGTGTGCTACTCTGCCCTTGGACAGTGCAACTGATATAGAGGACGATGGTTCTGCTTCCGAAGCTTCAGAAACTGAAAATGAACAGCTGCATAGTTTATCTTCTGCTGCAGTCACTGGAACAATGAGTAAGAAGACAATGCGCTTGTTAGGATTTGTTGGGCAACAACAACTATTGATTCTGGTGGACTCCGGCAGTTCTGCCAATTTTATCAGTTCATCCATGGTAAAATTACTACACTGCTCTGTTGCTGAAGCTCCAGTTGTCCAAGTAACAATTGCTAATGGTACAAAGATGGTGAGCGACAAACAAATTTCAGCTTTCAAATGGGGTTGTCAGGATGTTCAATTTACTACTCCCGTGAGAGTACTTGACTTGCCATGTTACGATATAATTTTGGGAATGGAGTGGCTAACTGATTTCAGTCCGATGTGGGTGGATTGGAAAATCAAGAAAATGAGAATTATTGTTGACCAGAAGAGAGTAACTCTCAGAGGCATTAAGGATAATACAGCTCATTGTCCTGCAGTTTCCTCCAAAGAATTCAACAAACTATTGCAAACAGGTGCTGTAGCACAATTGGTTCAGTTATCTTTATCACCAGAAACAACTTCAATTCCAGAAGTTCCTGTTAGTATCAAACAAGTTGTTGTGGAACATTTTGATGTTTTCCAAGAACCAACACAGCTACCTCCGGAGAGACCATTTGATCATAAAATACCACTGTTACCGGGAGTTGTGCCAGTCCATAGAAAACCATACAGATACACTCCTAGTCAGAAGGATGAAATAGAGAAACAAATTGCTGAAATGTTGGATAGAGGAATTGTTCAGCCAAGTAACAGTCCATATGCTTCTCCAGTTCTGTTAGTGAAGAAAAAAGATGGAGGATGGAGAATGTGTGTCGACTATAGACATTTGAACGCCATAACTGTGAAGAACAAATATCCATTGCCCATTGTAGATGAGCTCTTGGATGAATTACATGGCTCCAAATATTTCACCAAGCTGGATTTGCGCAGCGGCTACCATCAGATACGGTTATTGATTGGGGAGGAATTTAAAACTGCATTCCGGACTCACCATGGACACTGGGAATTTAAAGTCATGCCTTTTGGCCTTTGCAATGCGCCAGCAACGTTCCAGGAAGCTATGAATATGTTGTTTGCTCCCTTGTTGCGCAAAGGAGTGCTTGTATTTATGGATGACATCTTGATTTACACTGACACTATGGAGAAACATGTCTCTCTCTTAAGAAAAGTGTTCCACATATTGAAACAAAATCAGTTGTTTGTGAAGCAATCTAAGTGCACATTTGCTCAGCAGGCTTTGGAATATTTGGGACACATTATAAGCTGTCATGGTGTAGCTACTGATCCACGTAAAATTGAAGCCATCAAGAATTGGCCTACACCTACAACACTGAAGCAACTGAGAGCATTCTTGGGCCTTGCAGGATATTATCGGAAATTCATTGCTCATTATGGTCTCATAAGCAAGCCCTTGACAGAATTACTCAAAAAGAATAGTCCATTTGTGTGGTCCTCAACTGTACAGACTGCATTTGTCACTCTCCAACAGGCATTGATGTCTGCTCCTGTGTTAGCACTTCCAAACTTTAAGATACCATTTTGTCTGCATACAGATGCTTCAGGTCTGGGGATTGGAGCAGTTCTATCACAGCAAGGACACCCAATTGCGTATTTGAGCAAGGCTCTTTGCCCCAGGGCTCAGACCCTTTCAACATATGAAAAAGAGTGTCTGGCTTTAATCGTAGCTGTTGAGAAATGGAAATCCTATTTGCAACATATGGAATTCATCATATACACTGATCACAAAAGCCTCACTCACCTCGATGAGCAACAATTGTCCAACAACATTCAGCATAAAGCCTTCTGTAAGCTATTGGGACTACAATATGTCATTAAGTATAAACAAGGCACTGCTAATGGAGCAGCCGATGCCTTATCTAGATGTAGCACTCATGAAGAAGCACATGCTATGTCTATCAGCAAACCGAAGTGGTTGGAGATGGTCATTGAAAGCTATCAGAATGATACTGTCGCCAAGCAATTGGTCACTGAACTCAGTCTTCAGAGTCCTAATTCTCAAGGATATTCATTACATGATGGAGTAATCAAATATCAAGACAGGATTTGGCTCGGTAATTATGATGAAGCTAAACAAGCAGTCATGTTGGCATTACACTCTAGTGGTATTGGTGGACACAGTGGAATAACTGCAACTTACAACAAGATTAAAGCATTGTTTGCTTGGTCCAACCTGAAGCAAGATGTGACCAACTATGTTAACCACTGCACTGTCTGCCAGCAAGCGAAATCTGAGCATACTAAACAACCAGGACTGCTACAGCCCCTGCCTATTCCAGATAAAGCTTGGGATATTATCAGCTTGGATTTTATTGAAGGTCTGCCGAAATCATCCAAGTTTGACTGCATTCTGGTCATCGTGGATAAATTCACGAAATATGCGCATTTCTTACCATTATCTCATCCATACACAGCAATGACAGTTGCCAATGTCTTTGTGGATAATGTTTACAAGCTACATGGGTTACCTAAGGTCATTATTTCGGATCGAGATAAAATTTTCACAAGTGCTTTGTGGCAACAATTGTTTCAGCTCACTGATACAAAACTGAATATGAGCTCAAGCTACCATCCGCAAACAGATGGGCAAACCGAGCGCCTCAATCAATGCCTTGAGACATATCTTCGTTGCATGACACAATCCTGTCCTTCTAGGTGGTCTAAGTGGCTGGCCTTAGCGGAATATTGGTACAATACTACTTGGCATTCTGCTCTGGGAAAAACCCCATTTGAGGTGTTGTACGGGTACAAGCCGAAGCATTTCAGCCTCCAGGATGGAATATCAGTTACTGTGCCGGATTTAGAACAGTGGCTCAAGGAGAAAGATGATATGACAAATCTGATTCAGCAACAGTTACTTCGAGCTCAACAGCGTATGAAAGCTCAAGCTGATAAACATAGGGTGGAAAGAGTTTTCACTGTCGGAGATTCAGTTTACCTCAAACTGCAACCATATGTGCAAACATCTATTGCCAGACGATCAAACCAAAAATTGGGGTACAAATACTTTGGACCTTACACTGTTATTCAGCGTCTAGGAGCCGTAGCTTACAAGTTGAATCTTCCAGCTAACAGCCAGATACATCCGGTTGTTCATGTATCACTGCTTAAAAAAGCTTTACCTGCCAATACAACTCCGCAACCAGATTTGCCTAGCTCTTGTGTCACTCTGGACTCAGGTATCATACCACTCTTCATTCTGGATACCAAGAGTGTTGATGCAGGTACCAAAGCTGTTGAATTGGTGCAAGTGCAATGGTCGTCACTACCTGCAGCTTGGACGACATGGGAGAACAAGAACAGGTTGCTGCAAGACTACCCTAATGCACCTGCTTGGGGACAAGCAGTTCCTCAAGGCCCGGGGAATGTCACGGTGGCAGGCCGGGCTGGACAAGTGGCGTCTGACCAAGTGGCCCATTAGGCGTTGAAGGCCCGTGACGGTGTTCCGAACTGGCTGCGTCCAGAGACAGCTAACGATGGGCTATGTAAGCGTGTGTGGTGCGAGTGCCTGTTTATGGATAAGATATGAGTCGAACTCGTCTTCCTCCTTCCTCATGTTTCTCTCTGTAAGACAGCTATGCTGAACCATATGGACCTGAGTGATTTTCCCCCAAATCCCTATTTGGTGCGCTGCCATTAGGTTAGGGAACGTTACACTCTGCAGAGTAAGACCAATGCTCCATGCCGACATTGTTCTGAAGGGATCTTGGAATAGGAGGGATTTCAACTTCCATGACACCCTCTAGCATGTGAACAACTTGCCCCATCATTGGCCTATGATCCTCGGCATCTTGAATGCACCAGCATGCAATGCGACAGGCCCTGTTCAGCTGCTCTGTATCTGCTTCGCCTTCCAACCTGCAATCCAGCAGACACATAACATCTCCTTCGTTCACCTTGATTGCAGCAAAGATGGGAAAGTAAGTATACTTTCCTTCCCTAATTTTTTCTGCGTTTCTTCGACCAGATATGATTTCAAGAAGCATCATACCGTAGCTGTAAACATCAGCCTTAGGTGTGATCGGTAGCCCTGATATCCACTCTGGTGCAAGATATCTGATGGTCCCTCGCATGGTTGTCAAAGCCATGCTGAAATCTCGACCAAGAAGCTTCGCCATGCCGAAGTCCGCAATCTTGGGGCAAAACTCTGCATCAAGAAGTACATTGTCCGGCTTCATGTCACAGTGTATAATGCACTCCTTGCATTCCTCATGGAGATAAGCCAACCCTCTTGCAGTTCCAAGTGCTACATGGTACCGTAAATCCCATGTAAACTTGACCAAACTCTTTGAAAACAAGTGAGAATTCAAAGAACCATTCTCCATGTACTCATATACCAGCAATCTTGTCCTCCCTTACGCACAGAAACCAAATAAACGAACAAGATTGACGTGACGAATTATACCAATTGTCTACACTTCTGCACGGAATTGCTTTTCCCCTGGTGCAATGCCTTTTAGCTTTTTGACTGCCACTAGAGAGAAACCTGGTAATACTCCTTAAAAACACAACCAAAACCACCTTCTCCAAGTTTTTCGCAGAAACTCTTGGTTGCCTTCTTTATGTCTGCTTCTGAGAAGATGGTGAGGGCGCTATTGAAATTCAAAGGTTTCTTCTCCTTGTATAACAACATTTTTCTTATCCGAAAAAGGACAAGACCGATAAGCATTAGGATAATAACACCTATCATTGTTACAACAACAGTTTTAACCTTGGAATGTGATTTTTCTTGCATGGAATGTGATTTTCCTTGCTTGGAATCGGAATTTTCTTGTCTGGAACCTCGAGAAGACCACAAAAGAGTTCCACAACCCCCTAGTTTAGCAACACTAACATTACCGTCGAAATCCAATCGAACATATAAATCTGAATTATTGGACAGGAATAAAGAGTCTTTATCTTCAAGAAAATCCACCCAGCTGGGAAAAGTGCCAGAATAATAATAGGCGGGGTATGGATTGTAGTAATAACAAGCAATTTGCTGGTAGATAATAAACCCCTTTGGTTTGTTTGTATTTCTCAACAGATTCGACCTACTGACATTATTTTTAGCACTATCCATCCCAGAAAGTCCCAGCCGTCCTCCAGGCAGCAGTGTATCACCTGGGTAGTCGAAGCTTTGCCAAAACAACAATGAAGTGTTCACTTGGTCTCTTAGTACGAGATTTCCGTTGTCAAGAAGTACTGCAACTACGGAAGTAGATGTCTCCATATCAGTAGATGAATACCAGATAATACTATTATAACCGGGAGTCAGCGTGGTCAGTTGCAATTTGCCATATGAGAGGCTAAAAGAGGAGGTCCAAGGGTCTGAGGTGAGATATGTGAAGTAGCAATAGTACTCTTCTTCTTGTCGGGAGTCAGGGACGGCCCAAACTAGAAGAGCTCTGCAAGTTGATGAGTTGACGTACCATATTCCGAATGTAAACTCCGAACATGGAGGAGATGCGCAGTTGAAACCCAACTCAAAGGCACCATTCTTTGAGAGCAGGGTGCGGTTACCAGATAGAGCTTGGCCTGAAAACAGCGTATCCGTTGCATGCGTGAATTTGCACCTTGAAGACATGCAGATGAACAAGTAGATAATCATAGCTAGAAAGGAAGATGCTGAAGTGCATGCCTTCCCCATTGAGTATTACGAATAAAGTGTTGATATTCTTTCTGGCTGTCCTGATGTATGTACATCATTCCTGACTGTGTAGGGAGCGGAACCTATACTCAAGACGAAGATAGCTTGCTTCCGGAGTCTATGATTGCCATGGAAGATGTGTGGAATTTTGGGCTAATAATGTTGACTTGCTTTAAGGGCCACACGAGATCTGTGGAATTTTACAACGTCATAGCAAGTAGTTATGGTGAGATGCGGAAAAAAATGGTTGAACTCCGTCGCTCTTGCGGCAGCCGGCAGGGTATTTGACTTTTCTTGTTGATGCTGATGGTGACACAGGCCAAACTTAGTCGCTCTTCTTTTGGCTCTGATGATCTTGAGCAGGTTCAGAGTAGATTATTACTCCCTCCGTTCCAAATTACTTGTCTTCCAAATGGATGTATCTAGATTCATTTTGTGGCTAGATACATCCATTTGAAAGACAAGTAATTTGGAACGGAGGGAGTAGCCAAGTACGTATATCGCTGAATTAACTTGGAAGGAGAATGTCGTGCCCTTGCTGCTGAAGACTGGGCTATGCATCGATCTTGACCATTTTGTTAGAGGATGTGAACTCTTGGTTTTTATCATCCTCGTAACTCCGGCACGAGGAAGAGTTCTTTCATAGAGGACAGAAAATAAGAGGACTGATGCTTTATCTCAGAAGAATGGTGTTCTTAATCAAGAACCTTGGCAACTGATAGTTGAGGTCTTATAAGTAAAGGTCGAAATTATTATGTAAACCGACCTTAGCTCAGTTGGTAGAGCGGAGGACTGTAGTGCGTGCAGAGTAAATCCTTAGGTCGCTGGTTCGAATCCGGCAGGTCGGATTTCTTTTTCCTTTTTTCGAACCAATTTTTTATTTACAATTTTTATCTCGAATTTAGGTCGCTGGTTCGAATCCGGCTGGTCGGATTTATTTTCCTTGTTTTGAACCAATTTTTTTATTTATAATTTCTGTCTCCAAATTTTATTGTAATATATGTGCTTCTCAAGTTAAATCACTCAGCTGATGATTGTTGCATCGACCGAAAGATAAATAAGATGATTCTTGCATGGACTGGAAGTTAAATCACTCAGCTGATGATTGCCAATACTATAGCATCTTTTTGAGTTACCATTTCAGTGTTCCCAGCCACAAATCCTAGCATCGTTTTGAGCTTTGCAAAGAAAGGGAAACCATCTATCCCATTTTTATTCATCAGCAGGGACAAAATTCAGTCCAGACACACGAGAAGTTCTGTCCAACTAATTATGCAACAAAAGCTGCAGCACATGCGCTAAGTTCCCGCGCCGAACTACAGCCTACAGGGGTGGGGCAGGCGAATACAATCAGAACTCCCATAATCCAGGGGCGACATCCATCTTGGAATCTTGGCACGCTTTCCACCATCCGTATCAGAGGCCCACGCACCGACCGACGGCTATAGGGTTACTTCTGCGACTCCAGAGCCTTCAGAACTTCCTCTCCCATCCGCTTGCATCCGACCAGTGTCTGCAGCGGAAAGAACATAATTATTTTTTTTTTTCAAAAAAGAGAGAAAGAGCAAAAGTAGTGCCTTGCTAATGAGCATTCTACAACAGGTGGTCACGGGTGATGCGTTCGAGATGTCGATGAATCCAAGTACTTCATATTCAAGAACAGAACTACAGGCTTATGAAGAGAATGGTGCTTTAATTTCTTGTTTTGCAGAAAGATAAGCAGCAGCTAGTAGTCGTTGAACTGTCTCTTCAACATGAATGTGGTAAATTATGTAACAGTGGACGTGATATATATCGATAATGTTGCACAAACTAATCTTACTGTTCCAGGAGAATATATGTCCCCAGTTCGGAACCCACTGTCCAGTGTCTCTGTAACCGCGGCTTCAATTCTCTTTGCAGCACTTTCTATACCAAGGCCATATTTCAATAGCATCGCAGCACTAAGAATTGTAGCTAATGGGTTTGCCTTGTCCTGCACTCAGTAAAATAGCAAGAGCAAGCAGAATTTCAGATCAAGTTACACATCAAAAGAGAATGTAGTATCTAAGGAATACTCTGGTTTCTGCACAAGATGCTCTGAGATTAGAAACTATATCAACCTGCCCAGCAATGTCGGGGGCAGAGCCATGGATAGGTTCAAATAGACCAGGTCCCTGCAAGGGAAAAAATAAGATCCTTAAGCGCCTTCTTCCAGCACTTTCAGCAAAAATATAAGAGTATTCGCAGACAATTCAATGTGACATGTCTATTACCGATTCGCCAACACTGGCAGATGGGAGCATTCCAATGCTTCCTGTGATCATTGATGCTTCGTCCGATAATATGTCACCAAAAATGTTATTTGTCACAATCGTGTCGAACTGTGATGATGCAGGGAATTCAGTAGGTTAGCACATTCTAATAATGCTTAGCACAGCATGAAATAAGCTATCTACATAACAAAGAAACAAACCTGTTTAGGATTCCTAACAAGCTGCATTGCAGCATTATCAACGTACATGTGAGATAGCTCAACATCAGGGTATTCGGAAGCTATTGCGGTTACCCGTTTCCTCCAAAGCATAGATGCCTAAAATAATATTAGAGAAACATATTGTATAAGTTGTGTGTAAGATAAAATACGGAGAAATGTAAGCTTATACATTCAAGAGGATTTCTAGTGACAGCAAGATGATAGGTGTTTGTATCCAACTATATGTTCAAGATAGAGTTTTATAAACATAAAAATCACAGTGTCTCAAATATAATATATATCTTCATGGCTAAGTTGCAATTTTCATACAAGTCGAACAACGGAACAAGCCAAGAACATATCTGGTATTCATGTATTAAGTACCTCAAGAACATTTGCTTTGTCCACCGAGCATAGTTTCCCTCCCCTCTTGCGAGCAACTTCAAATGCAACCCGCGCGATACGATCAATCTGGGGATAGAGTTGTTGAAACCAATAATTCTTAATACACTATTCGATAAAAATAGTATCAAACAAGTAGTTATTAATTTAATTATACATAATCTTCAAGAAAACACAACCTGACATCATAGAGGAATCAGTAAAGAAATAGAAAAATAAAATGGTCAGCAGATTTAGTCATGTTTTATGCAATGGGGGATAGCAAGAACTATTACTCATTCAAAAACAGCTTATCAGGAGGGGGTGACTGAAATGTCTGATGAAAAGTGGAGTCACCTCAGAAGCTGAATATATTTCAGTGTTGAAGCCAGTTTCCTCTCCCTTGTCATTGGTTCCAAAACCCCTAGGTTTGCCGAAGTAGATCCCTGCCACGCAAAATAATAAAACACCAGTAGAAGTTTCAAGTTAATCAAAATGCACCTGGATATCAGCAAGGAAAGAGGAATAGTCATCCATGTTTAATCGCAATTTAGTCAACATTACCTCCGGTAAGCTCTCTAACAACCATGATGTCAACTCCTTCAGCTACCTCTTTCTTCAAAGTAGATGCATCTACTAACTACAAAAGTGTTAGGTCAAAGAGAAAAGTAATCACAGAGAGAACATTCAAGTAGTAAATTAAGAAACCAGGACAGCTAGTATCTAACTTCCAACCAGTAAATAACTGAAACAACCAAGTCTATTCATCCGATATATTGCAGCCATTCCTTCATTTGCTAATATTTTTTGTTTAACTAAATTAAAATTAAACTACAGACATCTAATACAGATTACGTCAGGGTGCAGGAGACAATCTGATACATGGCCCCTATATGCAACTTAAACGATCTAGGCAAGCAGCTAGCTAAAGTGTGAAAGGTTGTATTGTCAAGTAAAGCATAGTGCTTACGAGAATTTCGCTGAAACCAATACGAGATATGGACATGTACCTGCGGTAACACGGTGGCTGGCCGCAGATTGGCAAACACGCCAAGCCCCGCACGGATACTGAGCAGCCCGGTCTCCGGCTTGAGATGCTTCTCATTGTTATCCCACTTATACCTACAACAGCAGCATCACAGCCAATTACTGAAAACGCAAATGCAATCCCAAAGCTGCTAGCACCGTGGCTGCTGCTACTAACAGATCATTCCACTCACCCTCCAATCGCGCCCAGGAGAATGGCGTCCGAGGCCCGCGCCGCGGCCAGAGTCTCGTCGGGGAGCGGCACGCCGACCGCGTCGAGCGCCGAACCGCCCATCAGCATCTCCTGGAAGTGGAGCTCGAATCCTGCCGCGCGAGGAAACAAAACAATGGGTCATCGGCGTCACTCTGGTAGTACTCGGAGCTCGAGCCACTGGATAACGGGGAGTTCAGCTTAGCCTACCTTCCTTGGAGCCGGCGACGGAGAGGACGTCCTTGGCGACGGCGACCACCTCGGGGCCGATGCCGTCACCGGGGAGGAGCGTAATGTGGTAGCTCCTCGACGCGGCGGAGCACCGGAAGGAGGCCACCGTCGGACGGCACGGCCGCGCCGCCGCGCTCCGCCGGCCGGAGAGGCTTAGTGTTTTGGGCGGCGTAGCTTGAAGCTGAGCCATCGTCACCGCCGGCGTTAAGCGCGTGTAGCCGCAACCGCAGGTAGTGTGCGGAGGGAAAGCACGGCGTTGGTGTGGTTGCGGCGGGAGGCGGAGGAGGGCGGCCGCCGGTTATCGTCGTTGGGGATTAGAGGGTTTGGGTTGCCCTGCGTTAGGTAGGCGGGCCTATGCGATGAACTGAAGGCCCACTAGTATTATGCCCAACCGGCCCATGAATTGACCTACCTCTGGCCCTGGTGCAGAAAATGGAAGGAATTTTGAGAGAACAAGAAAATGCCAGGAATGACAATCCCTGATACCACATTGAATTCCACATTTTACCCCCATGATTATGTAGTTGTGACACTTATTACCCTCATTTAATGAGTATTATAAACACATCAAATATAATAATTTGAACATTTTTTTACTTCATTTTGATATTCTGCTTGATTCTCTAGAATAGATTCGCATGTTAGGTCTACGTGGTGCGTCTAAGTAAATATGGATCACAAGCCTTCATAGATGATAATGGTTGCCCTGATATTTTCGAGTCTCAATCATCACCTAACATGTTTCCCAGTGGACATGCATCAGAAAAAGAGGGTTCAAAGTTTATAAAATGGGTAATCTATTAGTATCTTAAATATGAAATTAGGATGTAAAAAGTGGAATTCAACAAGAATAAAAATGTTTTGTTAGTTGGAAGAGAGAAGCAAACCCATCAATATTGATCCTTGCTAACGTTGACCATATATACAGAGCAAGGGAGCCGACCTACGAGTCGATGTCCCTGCCGTTGTTCATATTTCCCTCATTATGGATATTTCTCCTCTCTCTCCCACACACTCTCTCACTTTTAAAAGAGTGTTAAGAAAATAAAAGCGTTGTAAATGACACTTGTTCTCTAAATGAAAAGGTCACCATTGCAGAAAACTTTATTTTGGGAAACATTGCATATATTTTGAAGCGCTCGGTGGAACAAATTATACCGTGGATCGACGTTGATCATGGTGCATAAGTGTCCGAGTTTGGGGCAAAAGACGCACTTCAAACGACACCATCCTCAATGAGGTAGAGTCATAACTGATCTTTATTAATTGGGAAAAAATATGTTGTGAATTGCATAAACATTTAATGGGCATACTTATTGACCCTAAAAACTTTGAAAATTATTCATAGAAAATATTAGTCCCCATTGATAAAGTAAATATGCACGCGAAAAAAAAGGAACATTGATCGATTTACGTTGATACCACACATGGAAAAATCATGTTCGTATATTTTTTGGAGTCAATTTCAAGTGTCTCCTTTCGACTTTCCACGAAATTAGGTTAATCTGGAATGGCTTAGATAAAAAGGGGTCCATCCATAACTATGTCACCATATGCACATGCTATGACCATAATATTTAAATGAAGATAAAATTCAATACAATAATTTCATTCCCTCCGATAAGATTTTCTTATGTTTACTCCCAAAATTGATCAATATCTCAATGCTTACTCCCAACATGACCATCGCCTATATTGCATATCGTTTTGTAACAAACATAAGCATGTATTTTTGTTTCTTCTTTGCCAGTTTGTGTGCATCTTGTTATTACACGAGGGGTTATATTGATATTTCTGTTGTAAAACGAAAGAGGTGAAGACGAATCACGACCGGAGCAAAGATGGCTCCAGGGAAGCGAGGCAAGGCCGTCAAAGGGGGCCCTCCGGCGCCGGCGGCCGCTGCCGTGAAGAAGGAGTTCCCGAGCTGCCTCCGCCTGATGCCGCCGTCCACCGTCGCTATATCCGTCCACGCCAAGCCCGGCTCCAAGGTCGCCACCATCACCGGTCCGTGCTCCGCCTTCCTCGGCTCCTCGCCGCCGATCCCCTCCTTGCTCGAGCCCTAACCCTCCGTGAGTGATTCGCAGAGATCGGGGAGGAGGCCGTCGGGGTGCAGATCGACGCGCCGGCGAGGGACGGGGAGGCCAACGCCGCCCTCGTCGACTTCATCAGCTCGGTAATCTGGTCTAGCTCTTCCTCTCCCTGACGTTCACATAATACATACTACTGCTTGATCTACACGAACTGGCCCTGCCTAGGTGTTGATTGGTAGTTCCGCTGTGTTGTTCTTTAATTCCAGACCTCTTTTTTTTCTTTCTTTCTTTCTGAAGCATTGCAATTGAGTAGAACACTTTCTAAGCCTCAGTGTTACTGCACCTGCCAAGTGCAAACTTTGCTTCTTTGGTGCTTCTACTTTAACATGATAGTTTAGTTTCCAGCGCCTGAAGTGTTTTTCTCCTAGGAGAAAGATAGCATTGAAGTTTAGTGAGTTTGATGCCTGTGTCTTTATAATTTCATCAAGGACAAATCGAGGATTTGAACCGTGATTGAACACAGAGAAGTCCGGTTCTTTCTTTTACCAGAGTCTATAAAACTAAGTGGTCGTTTGTACTTAGCTGCTTCAGCATGATTTTTTCTCGAACCTGCACCTGAGCAGCCTAAGCATGCATTTTCTCGAAACCGCAACCTAAACTTTCTAAGCAGGCTGAGCTGATATTTACAGTTCATAATCCCATTTGCACTATCGTATATCTTGTTTCGGATCCTGCTGACCGTTTTCACTGTTAAATTTATGGACAAAAATGACAGCTGCAGTGCCTTATTGGTCACTGATGATTGAGAGTAGGCAACATTTTCCAGTGATAAGTTCATCAATCGAGAGAACCAAAAGCTATTAAACCTACATTCACAGGTTTAAAATGATAATGTAATGCAGAATTTTTCAAATCTGAGAAATTGCAGAAACTTTCTGAAAGCTTTAATCTGTGGTCTTGTACTTGCACACACAGTGAAACTACAATTGAAGGAGTTTAATTCACGGGCAAGAATGGCGGTTCAGTACTGTACTACCTTATTGGTCATTGATCGAGAAGTTCGTAAAAGCCTTGTGTAAATATATGTGCAGGTACTTGGAGTGAAGAAAAGAGAAGTATCCATCGGTTCGGGTTCCAAATCCAGGGAGAAGGTGGTGCTAGTGCAAGATGCGACGCTCGGAGGTGTTTTCGAGGCCTTGAAGAAGGCGTGCAATTCTTCATGATGTATGTTCACCGTGTATAACTTAGTTGAGTAGAGTATTGTAAGGAATCCGGGCCTGATAGGTGGCTGCTGGTGATCGAAGAGGACGGGCCAGAACAAGCTGTGATGCTTTTATCAAGGATCGTTACGAAAAGTATCAGCTCTGTCTTCGCCTGCATAAACCATCACTGTGCGTGTTGAGTCCTGTAAATGAAGACATGGTCACATGGATGGTCTTTTCCCTTGAGATGGCGATGCTGTTTTGTGCCGAAAGAGTAACGCAGATGGTCTGGCTAAACCTTTGTGTGATATTTCACATTTGCTGCATCTATCTAGGTAGAGCAAATTGTACACAACACCAACCTTTAGTGCAAAAGTTGCACAAAACACAGAAATCAAACATGTTTTGCAGCTAACCCCAACTTTTCGTCTAGTAAGTTGCATCTAGCCCAAAACATTGACTTAGAGGCTTAACCATGTGGGACCATACAGTACCGTATTTTATACCATATATCATAATTATACGATGATTTAGAAAAAGACAATCAACTTTGGTACGGCATAAAAAATTAAAAAGTTGGCCAGCATTGTATATGTATATGTTTTTTTTGCCACAATTTCTTTTCTTACATGTACCACCGTGTCATGACACATACCACACATAAAGCTAATTAGCTTGGACAACTTCGGGCAGGTAAAGCCCTCTCCCTATTTTTGCTTTTTTTTTCTTAACGGACTCAGCTATATATTACTCTCCCTAGTATTTTTTACACAACGAGTTTAATATTTTGACATGTTTTTCACGTCCGATCAAACGTGGGATTGTTTTTTCTTAGGGGAAAACATGGGAGTCTAAGACAGATGAAACGGATCCCTGAAGAAAAAACAAATGTGTCCGCGTACGTGATTACTACGTACGTAACGTCTTATACGTTGAGAGTACTCCATATCAATCATGTCAACCTGGATTACGCGGTTGTGTAACTATAATTGTCTTGTTAGATATTAGTCATAAATTTTAGATTCAACCATTCAAATAGTATTGATGATCAGATTGTTGTATAATTATGGCATATGGTATAAAATACGGTACAATGATCATGGGCCCACATGTCATATACCTGTTAAGCTTTTAAATCAACGTTTTGGGCTAGATGCAACTTATTAGACGAAAAACTGGGGCTAGCTGCAAAAGGTGTTTGATTTCTGTGTTCTGCGCAATTTTTACACCAAAGGTTGGTGTTATGTGCAATTTTCTCATCTAGGTATGCAATCTCTCTTGTGAGAAGGAACAACAGGGTGTGCCACCGCAGATGCATATCTAAGCGAACCTTATATGATCTGTCTCGATAACTGTGGCGGTAGGCAATGCTATAAGATCTTCATTGTAACCTAGCGACCATTGGCCGGTGTAGCTTGACCCAGGGGCCGGCTCTGCTAGCATGGAGGCCTACTCCTCTTTCTCGATTTGAATCCCACCACCACATAATCAACACTACCAGCTCCGCTCCGGTGCACCCTCAACTCCCTATCGTGGTATTAGAGCTCTGAGAATGAGGAGGATGGAGACCATTAGCGGAGCTTAGTTCATGTCGGGCAGGTGGGGGGAGGACGTCCCCCCCCCCCCCCCCCCCCCCAAACTTTTCATGCACATACCTACATACATTTCTTCCATATATTATTTATGGATAGTTATACATACCCGTTAAAAACACGACAACATAGGAACACCATAGCCTGCTAGCGTTCTTGTGAAGATTTTATACATCAACGTATGTATGCAGATGATTTTATAAATTTATTATTGGATATAAAACAGCTGACACACGATATCAAGACACAATTACTGCTAGCGGAGGCACTACCAGTTTGCTCTAGTTGGCCTTCCTGAAAGAGATGAGCTTGCGTGTGTGGGTCCACCCCTCATCGTACACCTCCGCGGTGTACTTGCCAGGTTCCCCACTGATGTCCGACGCGTCAATGACAAGCTCATACCTCAAGGCAGACACGACATTCTCCTTGCCGCTCACCACCTTGTTGAACGTAAGCCGGCAGTTCACGTGCTTGAGGAACTCTGAAACTGCCCAAGTGCCGACATCCTGGAAAAGCTTGTCGTTGATGTCCTCGATAGGTACCCACCCATCTTCTACCGTTGTGTTCGACTGTTTCCCATACGACTCACCGCAGCCTGCGACGGGTGTAGCGATGGCGTACATCATCGCCGCGATGGTGAAGAGGAGGAAGGTGCATTTCCTCATGATTGATGAGGATTTGGAGTTTGAGATGGCGAGGTGGTTTATGTGGAATTTGGTGATCTGGTGGTGTGTGCTTGATCCAATACAAGTGCAACGAGGGCATTTAAATAGGTATTATTGTGATAGGCAGAAATTAATTGGATGCATATCCAAATAGCAAGTATTTAGAAGGGCAATCTTTTATTGGGGGCAGCAGATATTTAAAAATTAATTGGATGTATAACAAAACGTGCATTTGAAGGAATAGATTAATTGACTTTTTATTAATTGTCTAGGCGTGACAGCTACACCTGTGGTCTGCAAATAGGCATTTACAAGGAGGTTAATTAACCTTTTTCTGCGACGGTTGTCCCAAAATTAATTGGATGCATACCAAAGCAAGAAAAAAAAATAGGTATCCTTTTTTTTTTGTGCCGCACAAGCCAAAAAATTAAATCAATCGGCTACCCAAAGCCTCTCCCCGTCGACCCAAATTGGATTTGCGTAGCCAAAATTCTTGGAGATTACTACTTTGGACGGAACAATATGAGAACAATATCAGCCTTGTGTTGAAGCGTTTGTGAAGGGGAGCATCCGTTGGAGGAGAGACTTGGTCAACGATCGATAGAACCATGGTGAACAGCAGCAATGCTTCGCGTAAAAGCTTAAAACCCTCAGCCTGGAAGCTGACCAGTGGGCCATCCTTGCTCTGTCCTCGCACGCCTTGTAATCGACGTACGTACAAATCAGATCGAATTTCAAGCCTAACTATTTTTGGAGCACGGGCGCCCCTGGTCGGTCTGCATTCTGCACCAAAGGGAAATGTTGCCAGTTTAGAGATTGTAGATAAAACGGTCGATTAACAAAGGCACACAAAATGAGTAAAAATAAAACTGGCACATGGAGTGCTTTGTTTCCAGGTAATAAAGATCAAGCTATGACCTACATAAATACCGATATGACAGAACTGAAATATTGGAGAAATCTAACTTCTGCAAAACAAAACAAAACTCAGCTAAAAAGATAATTACCATCCAGCCCAAAATGTGTTTTTTTTTTTTTTTGCAATATGGATGAGTTTGTAGAACACCTTTTTTACCCTGTTTTTTGGCTAGAAATATTTGATGTTTGATTCATTTTACTTTTGATATCCATCCTCCTAGAAGCATTGCACATATGTTTGGCAGCTGGCTTAATGGTCTTGAAAGAAAATGAAGGCACGGATACGTATCTATGTTTCTGCTTTTCTTTGGGTAATATGGAATTGCCGGAATGATATTGCTTTTAACAATGTGGAAATCCTCACTTTTTGCAGGTTACAAATAGGGATATATATTGGATCCATGAATGGTTTATTCTCCTCCCACCGACCAACAGAGTCATATGGATTCTGGATGTACCCAATTATCGGCGGTCATACGGGTTATCTTCAGCCGATGTGGATGGTGGCGTACTAAAAGGATCGATGCTAAGTTTTGTCATTTTTGGTTGGATGATTTTCATTCACCCTTTATGTGATCCTTTAGTTGTAACCGCTGAATACTGATACTTGCGACTTATTTAATTTTATAAAAGGATGTGTGCATCACTTTGATGCAAAGGCCGGAGGTTATCCCCGTGTCTAAAAAAACCCAGCCAAAGCAAATGCTAAGCAAGAAAAGATGCCTGTAACACCTTTCTGATATCTATTGATAGGCTCAGAACTGTATCTAATAAGCAAATTAACGGGAAACACAATGTACCTAATAACGAGCTTGGGAGGGTTGAAATGTGGCTTGCGCTCATCATCATCATCATCATCATCATCATCATCATCATCAAGGTGGCGATGGCGGTCTCGGTGGCGATGCCTTGGTTGGTGGCATGGAACATAATCCTCATCGTCTTCAAGAGCAACATGATTGTCGGCCAATGGCACTCGTTTGGCTCAATGTGGAGGTAGGTCATGACGATGATGTCGATTATCCTCGTGGCGGTGTGGGGGGTCCAAGTTAGCATTTGGGATTGGTATCTCTTGACAATGTTGATCATGGCATTTTGGAGGATCCAAGTTCGCTTGTTGATGAGGCATCTCTTGGCGATGGCGCTCTTGATTTGGTATGGGAAAGAAAAATTTGGTGGAAAAATGGCTAATAAATGGTGGAAACACGATCCCCACAAGTTAAATATCAACATTAAAAATTGCTTCACCAAAAAGGTTTGGGCAAACATGTTATCCGTAACAAAATGTTTTCCTTATTTTTCCTAGTTTTAGGCTTTAATTTTCCATCATTAAATATTTCTTTAGTTTCTTTGTAAATTCTATAAATCCAATAAACGTTGTATAAATACTACAAAGACCAATAAATCATCACATTGGGTTCCATAAAAATTTCTCATGTAATTATCCGTTGAATATTATGGTTTAATATTCATAATTCAGTTTTATCCTTAGTTTTGAATTTCATTGTGATGAATATGCCCCTTATGATAGTTGTTCTCATTTATATTCAATTTATTCAAATTATGCCAAAAAGGTTAAAATCTAGGAAAGGTCATGTCGAATTCCACTACACATGATCTAATCCTGTTTGACTTATTTCAGTTCCACTACACTTTTACTCGATCCATGACCAATCACAAATTATAATTACCCTACAAAGTTTATATTTACAAATTTTAAACTTTAACCGTGGCAACCCATTTTAGAAAATTAAGTTACAGCTACTTGTTGTTGAATCCATGAAGAAAATCAGCCGGCCAGCTGGGTAGATTTGGCCGCTGCATTTAGAAAACTGGAAATATTTATCTTCTCGGGCTACGTACATTATCTTCATAAAATCCAGTAACTAATGCAGTCTGTCATTAGCTTTTTAGATGAGTACATGATTTATGTCAAGATAAATAGATGATCACTCCATTATTTACAATATAAAAATTGTTCCCCGCCGCCACACCTCTAAAACAACCCTCATGTGTCGAAGCGCACCCCGACAACATAGTGCCACAGACAGGTCGCCGTCGTCACAACTCGGTGCTAGAATACACTTAAACGGCAAAAATAAATGAAAAAAATCAACTCATGACCTAAACAAAAGTCAAATAGATAAAATACAAAATATGCACAAAAATAATGTAGAATTCAACGCTTACTAAGATGAAAAAATTGTACAAGAGAGGACGAAAAGGAGGACATGAGGTAATACTGGTAGGACATCGTGTTAATATAGAGAACGGGCCGAGTGATATATTTTTCTCGCCCATTGCAACGCACGGGCATGTTTCCTAGTTTAAGGATCAAAGGGAGTATAAAATATCTTGATCACCTATAATTGCATACCATTAAGCCTAAAATCAAAGAATTTATGTTATTTACAGAGCAAAGGTTGCTAGATGTTGATAAGAAGGCTCAAGAAAATGTGACCGATATCTAAGTAAAATTCTGGCCAACACTCCAGTTTTAATGAACACGAGGAGTTACATCCATAATTTGTAAGGAAAAAATAGGCGAACACGAATCTCGACCGGAGAAAGATGGCTCCAGGGAAGCGAGGCAAGGCCGCCAAAGGGGCCCCACCGGCGCCGGCGGCCGCCGCCGCCGCCGCGAAGGAGTTCCCGGGCTGCCTCCGCCTGATGCCTCCGTCCACCGTCGCCATCTCCGTCCACGCCAAGCCCGGCTCCAAGGTCGCCACCATCACCGGTCCGTGCTCCGCCCTCCTCGCCGCCGATCCCCTCCTTGCTCGAGACGCTAACCCTCCGTGAGTGATTCGCAGAGATCGGGGAGGAGGCCGTCGGGGTGCAGATCGACGCGCCGGCGAGGGACGGGGAGGCCAACGCCGCCCTCGTCGACTTCATCAGCTCGGTAATCTCGTGCTTATTTCCCTCACGTTTACACAGTACTACTGCTTGATCTAGACGAACTGGCCCGACCTAGATGTTGATTGGTAGTTCAACTGTATTGTTGTGAACCAGACGTAGATTGAAATAGCATGCAAATTGGGACATTTGATTAGCTCTGCTAACTCATGCTCTGAGATTTCTCCATCAAAATCCAACCTATAAGTATTGAAAAGACCGTCGAGGACATGGATCATCAAAGCTTGTTTTGTTTGGAGACGGTGTGATATTCTTTAATTCCAGACCTCTTTTTTTCTTTCTTTCTTTCTGAAGCATTTGCAATTGAGTAGGACACTTTTTAAGCCTCACTGTTACTGCACCTGCCAACTTTGCTTCTTCGGTCGTTCTACTTCAACACTCTAGTTAAGTTTAGTTCCCAGTGCCTGGAGTGTTTCTCTCCTAGGAGAAAGATAGCATCGAAGCTCAGTGGTTTGATACATGTGTCTTTATGATTCCGTCAAGGGCAAATCAAGGAGTTGAACCGTGATTGATGTAGCAAACACAGAGAACTTCGGTTCTTTTGTTTACCAGAATGTACAAAACTAAGTTGCTGTTTGCACCTAGCTGCTTAAGCATTTTTTTGTCGAACCCGCAGCTAAGGTGCCTAAGCACAGTGGTTTGATACATGTGTCTTTATGATTCCGTCAAGGATGATTGATGTAGCAAACACAAAGAAGTCCGGTTCTTTCTTTTACCAGAATCTACAAAACTAACTCGTTTGCACCTAGCTGCTTAAGCATGTTTTTTTATCGAACCCCCAGCTAAGCTGCCTAAGCATGCATTTTCTAGAACCCGCAACCTAAGCTTCCTGAGCAGGCTGAACTGATAGTTACAGTTCGTAATCCAATTTGCACTATTCGTTTATCTTGTTTTGACCGGGACAAAGATGACAGCCATAGTGCCCTTATTGGTCACTGATTGAGAATAGGTACTAGTTTAACATGATAATGTTATACAGGGTAAACATCACATGCATCACATTTTTTCTCAAATCTGAGAAATTCCGGAAACTTTCTGAAAGCTTTAGTCGACAGTCTTGGACTTGCACTCACAGAGAAACTACAGTTCAAGGAGTTTAATATGGACAAGCATTTTCCAGTGGTAAAAAGGGAATAAAAAACTGTTAATTACATTCAGTGGCTGAACATTCGATGCATCATTTTTCGTGCTCCCATGTGAGAAGTTCCTAAAAACCTTGTGTACATATACATGCAGGTACTTGGAGTGAAGAAAAGAGAAGTATCCATCGGTTCGGGTTCCAAATCGAGGGAGAAGGTGGTGCTAGTGCAAGACGCGACGCTCGGAGGCGTTTTCGAGGCCTTGAAGAAGGCGTGCAATTCTTCATGATGTATGTTCACCGTGTATAACTTAGTTGAGTAGAGTACTGTAAGGTTCCAAATCCAGGGAGAAGGTGGTGCTAGTGCAAGATGCGACCCTTGGAGGTGTTTTCGGGGCCTTGAAGAAGGCGTGCAATTCTTCATGACACCGTGTATAACTTAGTTGAGTAGCTGTAAGGAACCCGGGCCTGACAGGTGGCCACTGGTGATTGAAGAGGAAGGGCCAGAACAAGTTGTGATGCTTGTAGTTACAAGAAGTATCAGCTCTGTCTTCTCCTGCATAAACCATCACTTTGCGAGTTGAATCCTGTAAATGAAAACCTGGACGATCTTTTGTCTTGAGAGGGTGATGCTGTTTACTGACGAAAGAGTAGAGGGAGATGGTTTTGCTAACCCTTTGTGTGATGTTTCACATTTGCTGCATCACAAGTGCAGGCAACATAGCAGCCTTGGGCCAAACCTGTTAGAACCTTGCTAATAAAAATGAAGAGAAGATCGTGTGGATACAATCATACGAGTGATGATGATACCTCAATTTTTCGGCAATACTATTCCATAGAAGCTCAAGCTTACTTAAAGTGTGAACAACACTTCATGTTCAAAAGGAGCTCAACAGAAGCGTGCTTGCATGTTTGAGCTGGTCCTCAACATGTCTGATCTGAACCTTTAGTTTCTGCGAGTTTGGCACGAAGTCATATGCTAGAGTAGATGTTTTTTACCTGTAGTATCTTGGAGGTATTAATTGCTTGATGTAGTCGTAGAACAGCACAGCATCAGGTTCATTTTGTGAAATTTTTGCTATGTCATGGAACAACCTAGAGCCAAAAACTATGTATCTCTTGTTGTATGATTATCACTGTTGTAAAAATGTTATTGCCTGACTTGATATGATGTACATAGATCTCTGTATATCGTGTTATATGTTTTATAATCGATAGTTTGCCAAGAAGTGCACATAGCTAATTTTTGTGGAAATAAATCTCTTATGCCACTTGTTTTTTACTTGGCCGTGGAGCAGCATCTTTGATGCTTACTAACCCCCCACCTTCTCGCAGATCAGAAGAAGCCTGATGCTTTTCTTTGTAATGGAGCACATCTACCCTGTCCACGTTACCAGATTCAGAGGGTCGAGTTCACCGTGCTATTTGTGCTCTAAATTTTCTGTATTTGTATTATGTGCTGTATAGAAAGTGTAGAACAGTGATGGTACCTCATAATGTGTATGTGATGATGAACCTGGTCTTTAATATGGTAATTTCGGTATGATTTGAATCCAGAAGAATATGTGATTTTGTTATGTGATGATTTGTTGATTTGAAAACCTGGGATATTTGCTGTATTTCAAATTTACTCGAATTCAAATTTAATTTGAATATTTGAATTCCTTTTTAGACTGCTTTGAATATGGGCTGGAACTGTTCAACTGGGCTGAAGAGGCCTTAGGCCCAAACTCTTCACTGTTAAAAGGCCATGGCCTAGGAAATTTATTCATTGTAAAAAGGCCGAGGCTCAAAAAATGGCTGAAAGCCTGTTAAAGAAACATGACGTAAATGGGCCGAAAATTTGGGGTGGCCCGTATAGACGAGTAGAAATCTGATCAGATATTAGAAAAAAAAACATAAATGGACTGACCTGGTGGGCTTGGCCCATCTGGATGACCACCGTGGACTGGGCTGAATATGTTCTATGACCTTCTAATTTGGTCACAATCTTGCCATGTAAGATTGGACACGTAGGATCTGACGTGGCTATGCCAGACAGCGCGTGACCAAATAAATTGGTCATAAGAGTTATGACCATCAAATTTGGTCATAGATGGTTATGACCAATTCAAAAAAAGGTCACATATGACCGTTTGAGACGCTTCGTATGTGACCTTCAGATTTTGGTCATAAAAATGTCATAGATGAAAAATTATGACCTTTTAGTGACCAAATTTGTGAGTCACTAGTTGACATATTTCTTGTAGTGATTCAATATTCATCGGATCCCAGCAAACACAACATGTAGCATTACAATAAGATGATCTTGATCATGTAGGGCAGCTCACAAGATCTAAACATGATGGCACAAAGTGGAGAGACAACCATCTAGCTACTGCTATGGACCCGTAGTCCAAGGATGAACTACTCACGCATCACTCCGGAGGTAGGCATGATGATGTAGAAGCCTCCGGTGACGATTCCCCTCTCCAGCAGGGTGACGAGAAGAGGTTCTGGACCCTCCCGAGCTAGGATTGACGGCGGCGGCGTCTCTGGAACTTTTCGTGAATAATGGCTCGGGTATCTAGGGTTTTTGCATCGGGGGGAATAAGTAGGCGAAAGGGCGGCGGCTGGAGAGCCCCGAGGGGCCCACACCACCCTAGGGCACGCCAGAGGTGGGGCCGTGCCCTAGGTGCGTGTGGGGCCCTCCTGGCTCCTCTTCGTTGCTCCTTTGGTCCTTCAGGTGTGTTCTGATAAAATAGGGCCCTCCGTGAAGTTTCGTCCAATTCCGAGAATATTTCCAGACTAGCTTTTCTGGAATACAAAAACAGCAGAAAACAGGAACTGGCACTTCGGCATCTTGCTAATAGGTTAGTCCCAAAAAATGTATAAAAGTGATATAAAGTAGATGCAAAACATGTAGCAATTGATATAAAACATGCATGGAACATCAAAAATTATAGATACGTCTGAGACGTATCATGCAGCAACTAAACTTTTGGATGATATGATGGCAAACTATTCCCAGGTGCACAACGAGAGAGGTTCAACTTGTAAGAAGGTAAATTATGTTGAGTAAATCTTTTCTTTGAGTGATAGGATTGATATTATTGCTTCTATGCTTTCAAATAATCATGTTCCTTTGGATCCTAATAATGTTCCTTTATCTTCTTTGGTTGCTCAAGATTAACAAGTTGACGTCAATTTTATTAAAATAATTTCAACAGTAATGCTTATAGGAATAATTTTGGTAATAACAATTATAGGCCATATCCTTCAAATAGTGCCAATCGTTATGATAATTCTTATAGTAATTCCTACAAAAAAATAGGAATATGCCTACTGAAATTGAAAGTGTTCTTAATGATTTTATTTCTACATAAAAAGCTTTCAATAAAACTGTTGAGCAAAAGTTAGAGAAACTTGGTAATCATGTCTCTTAAGTTTACAATCTTTCTCATGATGTGCAAATTTTTAAAAACAAGATTGTTACCTCTTGAAGTCAATGAAACTAAGTCTATGAATGCTACAGAAGTTAGTATTAATGAGAACATAAGAATGTGCCGCTGACCTAGTGCTGCTAGGAGTTTTACTGTTTTCCAGCTTGGTTGCATGCCCTTATAAGCCAAGTCATTTGGCTAACATGTTTTCTTCTGTTGATAAATGAAAAGCAGCTCCGAATGTATTTCAGTCAAAAAAATGCTGACACTAATAAGATACCCCCCAAACGAAAAATATTGAGAGAGAATACATGTCATTATGGCAATATTCCAAACAAGATGTGGACTGTAGAATCGCCGCTCTCATCTCTGAACCGCATGGGTTTAGAGCATCTCCAACCGGAGCCCCCAAATTCGGCCCCCAAACTGTCTGCGCACGCGTCTGGACCCAAAACTAGTGTCCTACAACCGCAACCCCCAAATCATCCACCCTAAACTCATGCAAGGCATGCAACATCGATCTGATACATACCAGATCCAAATTAGAAAACATAGTGCTCCGAATTTAACTTGAATTTAACAAAATTTAACAAGTTGTCTGATACAAGAATGCGAATTAAACTCTTCTTCTTCAAGGAGCGGATCCACCTGATCCACCTAGGCCGAGGTCACGGTCGGAGATCCTCTTCTTCATCATGAGAACCAACCTTGCGCTCGGCTCATCCAAGAGGCTAGCGTCTTGGAACATGATCCTTTGTTCCTCCGTGAATCTTGCAAGCTGTACCTTCTCTTGCTCCACCACGAAGGCATCTTGCATCTTCTTTTGCTCCAATTGGACCTTCATCCAAGCCTCCTCCTTCACCAAATCCAACCTTGCACTCTCAATGTCTAGCCTCTGCTTGACCCGTTGGCGATCAAACTCCATTCTTTCCCTTTGCAAAGCCAAGAAGGCATCATACCTCTCGGCCTTCTTCTCATCTCTATCTTTCTCCAACTTCTTCATGGTTTCATTATTTTTTTATAAGATGTCCGTCCAGGTGGCGGACATCTTCATGGCGGCGCCGTCTCGAGCCGCTCTATCTTTCTCCCACCTCCTCCCCGTCATCATCCTCTTATGGCCGCTTCCGGCTTCGGACGACACATCTTCTTCGTCAAGTCCAATTGGGATGGATGAGCTTGATCCATCATCGGTCTTCCATTTCTTAGCCAGATTCTTGTGATCATCATATTGGGAGATCCACTCTTCCCGGTCAACTCTAGACAACAATGTGCCATGGTGAAGGGTTTGCCCTCCGTTTGATGGTACAAAGTGGAGGCCAAGTTACACTACGAAGCAAACAAGTAGAAGCAAATTACACCAATGAAATGTGATAAAATGAAGATTGACAAATGAAACAAGTTGAAGCAATTGCTTACATGGGAAGTCACATTGACACCACTTTGATTTCTATTCACCACTTGTGCATGAAATCAACAATATTTGTTCACGCTTTCTTGGATCGAATCCCACCTATGTTGGAGAGAGACGGTGTTGCGATCAGACACAATTGGGTGGGGTTGCACATATTCCTTTTGATGATGGAAGTTGGTATGTATCTTCTCCCACAACCTTGTGCCCTTTTGCTCGGTTCCACATATAGCATCCATGCTTGTGGATAACCAAGCTCGACAAAGCAAAACATTCTCAAAATTTGTGTACGAAACGCCTCTAGGCGTGTACACCTTCTTGGCCTTCGCCTTCTTCTTCGGCGCAGCGTCCGCCGGGTCGTTCTCACCCACACTGTAAAAGGGAGGAAGTGTGGATGCCCCCGGATCATGTGATGACGAATCGACCCCATTTCGGATCAATTCCATCATGGTTTCATCCTAATCATACTAACAATTACACTACAGACCTAAAATTGACTCGGAACTATGCAATTAGAATAGATATTCATACCCCAAAGTTCTCTTGACTTCCGTCGAACAGGCTGTGGGCGTGGTGGCCGTCGGTGAGGCCGGAAGAAGCACGCTTCCCCTGGAGCAGCGGAGAGTCCACCACCACCTTGTCGTCCTGCCTCGGTGGCACATGCGACGGGTACTCATCCGTGATGAGGTGCGGCTCCTCCCGGCTGGTCGTCGAGAACGTGGACCTTCTTGCCGCCACGCCGGGAGGTGGAGCCAGCGACGGCGTAGGCCGCTTGGCCGTGGGTACGGGCGTGCTCATACCCAAGGGCTCCTCCTCCCGCGTCTCCGCATTTGGAATCCTCTCGGCCTCCGCAGCTGCGCGTGCTCCCTCTTCTCCTTGTTCGCCAGCTCGCGTTCGCGCTGCTTGCGCCGCTGCATCCGATGCGCCACGGTCTCCAGCTTCAGCTCCGAGTCTGGCCTCTGCTCAACTGACTCAGAAGATGCACCCTTCTCCGTCGAATTGATGGCACCTTCCACCTCCATTATCCGTCGGCTACGGAAGACGCAGGAGGAAGCGGCGGGAGGAATGAATGTGACTGGCGGGAGCGGAGGCGGAGGGGATAAATGAAATTGGGCGGCGCCCGCCCTTTTTTTGGCTTCAAATTTCGTGGAGCCGCCTTGCCAGGGCCGACGTGGCGGACGCGTCCGGGCGTCCCCAAACTCGCAGCACATATGGGCTGGGTTTGGGGGTAGCCGGACCCCCCCCCCCCCCCCGAACATTTGTGAAGAGTTTGGGGGGAGCTGTTGGGTAGCCGTTTTCAGCCCATACCCTGTCCAGGCGGACAGCCCAAACCCTGTCCGGGCTGTCCGCCCGGACGTTTAGGACGGCTTTGGGGGCTCCGGTTGGAGATGCTCTAATGGGTCTAATTGCTTGGGCTGGATCTGGTGAGAAGCAGCGTCGTAGCTTATGACAAGCAGAAGCTAAATCAAACAGAGGGGTTCTAAAAAAAAGCTAAATCAAACAGAGCCCATTTCCCTTAGAACTATACAATACTCCTACCTGACTTGGAAGCCACGGCCAGAAGGATGCTCTACCATACGAAATCAGCATATATGCAGAGGAGAAATTGACTAGCTGCAGTGCTGTCCACGGTGTACTATTTACACTCCCTCAAAACAGGCGTGTTTGAATGGCCATCTAGTTTTTCCTGCAACCTCTGCTTGAGGTCTTCGCCGCCATATGAACCCTTCAGCGAGACTTCCTTGATGCTGTTCAGGTTCTCTAGCCCCGAAAGGTCCAAGGACGATAATCTGTCACATCGGAACTTGAGCTCTGCAAGATTCTTGATTGCACGTTTTTCAAACGTTAGATGTAATCTGGAGCTGCAAGAAATCTCCAGCACCTTGAGGGGGTCGGCAATGAAGGCGATACGAAGCTCGCCATCTTGTAGCTGCTTGGCGTAGAGACGCAGAAGAACTAGATCATGCAGACCTTGAAGGACCTTTATGTCCTCCGAATCTTGCGTAGCAAATACGGACATCTCTATATCCAGCATTCTGAGGTTTTGAAGCTTCTTGGTCCATAGAGGCAACCTGTCTACGTGGCCATGGAGCTTGAGGATACGTAAATTTTTAGGAGGCTTAGGGACATCGTCATGCAGACGACGTCCGGTGGTACTCTGCATGTCTTTGGCAAGCCACACTGAGAGCGATTCCAAATGGGCGTGACCTGAAATGACAGAGCAGAGCTCCTTATGATTTTTCCGGTTGACACCAGACACCCCGAGCTTGCGCACCTGAGTGAGGTTCTTGAGCTCTCGGAATCCTGAAAACAGTGACATTGATGATACCCAGCGTATGCAAGTTTGTAAGAATCCCCAACCCACTAGGCACATTCACGCCGACATGATAGCCAGCAGCAACGCACAAGCAGGTCTGCAGGTGGGTACCCAGGTCCTCCAAGATGGCGGGTTGTCGGTGACCTGTGACGGTGAGGCTCCGGCACGAACATACTGCAGCTTCTGTAGCTTGGTGACGGTAACCGGTAACGAGGCTACCGCAGTGTGCCTGACATCCAGTGTCTCGAGCTGCCTCAGGTGACCCAAGGAGTCCGGCAGGCAAGAGATCTCTTTGCATCCTCGAAGAGAGAGGAACTTGAGGCGAGGCAGCCGCTTGACAATCTTGTGGATGTCATCGTCTGCCAGACCGCAGGTGCCCTCCAGATCGAGCACTCGCAGCACCCTTATTGTGTCCGAGGTGAAGAATGGTTTCCAGGGTCCAAACACGGTCAGGGACCGCAGCCGCGAGAACTCAATTCTATCGAATACGTTCTTATCTCTGTCCCAGCTTTCCTCGATAACCAGGTGGCGTCCCGTGCGCTGGGTGGTCTGGCTGCAACTCCCCTCCAGCGCAAACACATGGTTCTCGTCCATCTTCCGCCGAGATATGATGTACTCTCGGAAGAAATCATTGACGTAGCACAAGGCCATTCTCCTCCCTGCCACCGCCACAGCACCAGGCAGCGGCTCGCTCGCCAGGCAAGGCGGGATGAGCACGCGGCGCCTTGATGTCTCTTTTTGCATTGGGCCTAGTGTCTCATGTAGTTCCGCTAGATTTCCTGCACACCATCAGTCCACTCTCTAGCCCTGATGGCGGAGAGGGGCGACCTGCCGGGCGCGATCGGCCGGGCGATCTGCTTGGCGACTCCGGCGATCGGCCGACGGTGATCCCATCTGGCCGGTTTTGGGCTCTCTCGTCGGAGGGCGAAGACAGCGACAACGATGTGCTTTCTCCATCTCCCTCGGCGTCACGTTACCGGTGTCTCACGCCGGTGAGTTCGCCGGATCGAGATCTGGGGGACCGGCGATGGAAGAAGAGAGAGGCGAAGAGGAAGGTGCAACGATGGGCGGCGAAACGACTACATGCTTCATTATCGACGGTGAGTTCGAGATCGACAATTCCGTCGGGTGAGGGCTGCCGTTGGGCTGGTCCGTTGGCTTTGCCTCGAAGGGGTCGGGAGCTCAGGGTTCCGGCGACCTCTCCTACCATCAGAGTTGACTCTGGGAACGCGGATGCGCAAGGCTGGACGTTGGTCTGCCGGCGTAGACGGCGACGATCCGGCTCCGGTGAGTTCGAAGATTCGGCTCCTGCGCCGGTGAGCGATATTTGCGGATCGATTCAAAATTCAAATTTTGACGTAGAACATGGGTCGTTGGGCCCTGTTTCGACTGGATCTTCAAACAAACCTAAAGGATGTTGGTCAGGCCAGTTGGGCCTTGACCCGGGTTTTTCAGCTGCGGAAAAGGGGACTCGTTATTCCTACCGATCGATCTCACGGCGGCTAGGGTTTTTCTCTCACGGTCCTTTCGTTCCAGCTCCCATCATCATGGCCTACCGTGGCGGTGGGCGTGGCGGTGGCGGCAGGGGTGGTGACGGTGGAGGAGGACGTGGGTACGGAGGTCGCGATGGAGATTACGTAGGAGGTGGTTTCAACAATTTTGAGGCCGGCGGTCCAAGCGGCACGGCTGGTCAGTTCGGCTATGGCGGCGGTGATCAGGGTTTCCGCAATGGTGCTGGTCAGTCCGGCTATGGCAGCGGCGATCAGGGCTTCCGCAATGGCGCTGGTCTGTCCGGCTATGGCGCCGGCGACCAGGGTTTCCGCAATGGCGCTGGAGGTGGTAACCAAAGGTCTCCGTATCTGCAGCCGGCCAATCCATATGGCCAATTCAATGCGGGAACAGGGTTCGACGAGGATCGACGATCTGGAGGATACAGAGGTCGGTTTCTTGCTAGAGGTTTCAATGGTCGAGGGGGGTCTGGTCGTGGATTCCGTGGTCGCTTTGGAGGCGGTTTTGGTGGTCGTGCACCATATGTTGATGCTGGCAGAGGAACAGGGGGAGGTACGGGTGAGCAGGTTGTGCCCGTAGCTCCTGTCGTACCGCCGGTAGTGCAGCCGGTGGTGGTGGCTCAAAATACAGGCGCGTCTCAGGTTACAGCTGCGGCACAAGCTTTGATTCCGGTGGCGCATGGTTTAATCGAGCAAGCAATTTCTGCGCCTGGGACTTCAATGGGTGTTGGTGTTGCTGATGATACCCTTGATGCTTCGAAAAAAGGCAAGAAGGCGGAAAAGATAAAGTGTTATCGTTGCGGGGGGTCTGGTCATGTGCTATCAGATTGTACCGTGATTTTATGTGATAATTGTGAGGCGGCAGATCATGGTTCTGAGGTGTGTCCTCTGTTAAGTGCTCCAAAACCTCAGATCATTGTTCATGGGCTTGCGTGTGATGGTTTGATGTTTTATGAGTGTCCTTGCACTGATTCATATAGACCTAAGACTGAAAATACAAGATTGGCCATGGCCACGGTCACAGGAGGGGAACTTTCTGTTCCTCAGCTTATTAGGCAATTCCAGCGCCTTGTACCAGTTGAATCTTTCCGTTGGGAGATTGTTCAGGTGGGACAAAATATCTTCAAAATGTTGTTTCCGTCTAAGGCTGAGTTGGACAGGTTAAAGGCCTTTGGAGCTTTTAGGGTGCCCAATAGCACTTGTGAGGTGACTGTTGACTCGTGGCTATCCGGGTGTGAGCCGATGGAAGCTCTCCCGCAGGTTTGGGTGCGGATGACTGGTATCCCTCCTCGTCATAAGGGAGATTTTCTGGCTATGTGGGCTCTCGGTTCCTTGTTTGGGAAAACTTTTAAGGTAGATATGGCTTACACAAGGAAGCATGGTGTTCTTCGTATCTTGATAGGATGCGTAGACCAACTTAAGATACCCAAAGGTTTACCAGTTTTTATCAAGGATGGTTTCTACAACTTGACCTTTGAGGTGGAGCAGCACCTCTTTGATGTGGATTTTGATGTCAATATGGAAGGAGGAGATGATGATCTCGATGAGGATGGTGATAATCAGAACAAGGGAGGAAAGAACTTGGAGAAAGACTCTTTCGGTTCTAACAAAGCTTCTGAGGTTAATCCATCAGCCTCGGGCGGACCTACTGCGTTGGGTCAGGAGAAGAACAATGCACCGGCTAAAAATGTACAAGCCGGTCTTGTTTTTTCACCACTTGTTAAGCAAGCTATCAAGGAAGCTAAGGAGGAGTTACTTTTGATGCAACAGGAGGTGTCTAACGAGATTGTATCGGACTATGTTGAGGAGTTGTCCTCTCTGGTTAGTTCTCCTAAGAATCACCTCTCTTCTATTTCCAAAAACTTAAATTCAAACTTTGAGATGGTTCATTCGTTTCAGGAAGATGTGGTGGCTGAGGGAGATGCCCTTGCCACGGGTGAGGTAGATCTTTTTGAAAATGGTGGTCAACTTGAGGTATTGCTTCCGCAAGTTACACTTGAGGTTTCTGATAAATTACCTTGCGAAGGGATTGATGAAAATCCTTTTGATAATTTGACTATGCAGGTTGTCTGTAGCTCAGATGCGTCTTTGATTGGTTCTGTTACCGAGATGGCTACGGAGGGAACCGTGTCCCCCGTTGTGCGGTCTGCCGCGGCGGAACTTCCAGTTTTTTCTGCCACGGCAGAGTTTTCCGGCAGTTTGTCTGCCGCAATGGAGAATGCAGTTCTGTCTGCCGATGTGCCCCCTGTCACGGCAGCATTTTCGTCGTTTTTCCCTGCCGCGGCAGGGGAAAGGACCATGCTTTCTACCGCGACAGAGAAAATGGTGGTTTTCTCTGCCGAAGAGACTACCCCTGTTGTGCCGGTGTCTCCAACTGCTGACACCTCGACAGCCTTTGTGGTGAGGTCGAAGGCGACGGGAGGGGATGGGGAGCCAAACATTATGGCTGTACCTCCTGTGGTTGCAGCGGTGGCTCAAGTGCAAGGCCAAGCTAGATTCTCGAGACAGGAGGTTGTGGACTTTGGTGGCATCAACGATCCGGAAGCATCTAAATTGAGATCGAGCGACCGGATCCGTGCGCAGCCAAATGCCGACGCATCTGCGATGGAGAGGGCAATGCTGTTAGCGCAGCGTCATGGTGATCCGTCTACCTCAGGTACTAAACCAAAACCCTCTTTACTTACTCTACCTAATGAAGTGATTATTACTAGAGCATCTCGGTTGGGTGTATCTTTAGGGGAATCGCCGTCACAAGTTTTAGAATCCGTTAATTATATTAAAGAAATTGAGCACGCCAGAGAAGTTATTTTCCTCAAAAAATAATATGAATAATTTGGGAAATGGAGATGAACAAAACATGATAATTAAAAGAGCAACAAATTTGAGTGAGGATTTAGTTAATGAGGAAGGGCATGAGGCATAAGAGGAAGCTTGTTTAGATCACATGGATCTTCTTCCTAAAAACATGAGGGGTTCTCGTAAAAATGCAAGCAAAATGGGCAATGGCCTTTCTGTTAGGCGTAGGAGTGCTAGAATTGAAAAGTTGAATAAACGAACTAAATGAAAGGAGTAATTTGGAATTCAGAGGGTTTTGGGGATTCAGCTAAACATTTTAGAGTTCAAGAGATTATTCGAGATCACACTTTGGATTTTCTAGCTTTGGTTGAAACAAGAAGATCTAATTTTGCTGCACCCTTTTTGAAAAGTTTGGCTGGTGGTTTAGACTACATTTGGTACTGTCTTCCACCACATGGACGTTCTGGTGGTATTTTAGCTGGTTTTAATGCGGCTACGCTTTCCATTCTGAATGTTGTGAGCGGAGATTTTTGTGTTAAGTTCCATCTAAAATCTAAAATAGATGGTTTCCTATGGACGCTAGTGGTAGTTTATGGTGCTGCGCAGGAGGAGCACAAATCGGCCTTCTTGGCAGAGTTGGTTCGTATCTGTGATGATGAAACTCATCCTATGTTGGTAGGAGGGGATTTCAATATTATTAGAAGGGAGGAAGAAAAAAGTAATAATAATTTTAATGCAAGGTGGCCTGTGGTGTTTAATGCTATAATTGATAGTCTAGACTTGAGAGAGATTGCTCTCTCAGGTAGACAGTATACATGGGCAAGCCGTCGGGACACTCCAACATTTGAGAAGTTGGATCGATTCCTAGCGAGCGTTGAATGGGAACAAAAGTTCCCCTTAGTTTCGGTGCATGCCTTAACAAGAACGGGTTCTGATCATACCCCACTAATTATTGACTCAGGGATGCAAGCTCACTTTGGAAATAAAGCAAAATTTTCTTTTGAACTTTCTTGGTTGCAAGAAAGAGGTTTTTATGAGATGGTGAGTAATCAATGGAGATCTGTTAGAGGGGGAAATACTCCTATTGAAAGGTGGCAGAGGAAAATTAGACACTTGCGTCAATTTCTTAGGGGTTGGGCAAAAAATTTGAGTGGAGAATACAAGAAACAATGGGATAGATTGCAATTGTTAATTGATGAACTAGACATTAAAGCTGAAACGTGTCTTCTGAGTACAGAGGAGAGGGCCGCCAAAAAGGAAGCTGATGTTTTTTTGGCGAAACTTAGACGAGACGAAGAGTCTAAGTGGGCTCAGCGAGCTAAGGTTCGACATGTGCAGGAAGGGGGTAATAATACTCGATACTTTCATCTTATTGCAAATGGTAAACATAGAAAGAAAAAAATATTTCAGCTTGAACAAGACGAGGGCACAATTGTGGGTCAGAACAATCTTAAAATCTTTATAACCGAATATTATAAGAGGCTGTTTGGTAAACCGGCTCCCAATAATTTTTCTCTAGATGAATCAATGGTGGATGATCTGCCGCAGATTTCATCAGCTGAGAGTGTGATCCTTACTTCGGATTTTTCTGAAAAAGAGGTGTTCGAAGCAATTTCGGAGATGGAGCATAACAAAGCCGCCGGGCCAGATGGGTTCCCGGCGGAGTTTTATCAGAAATTTTGGGGTGTCATCAAATTTGACTTGATGGCATTGTTTGCTCAATTGCAAACAGGTGATCTCCCTTTATTTAAGTTGAATTTTGGTGTGATCACTTTACTGCCCAAAAAAGAAGACGCGAGTAGGATTGAACAATATAGACCCATTTGTCTACTAAATGTGAGCTTCAAAATCTTTACCAAGGTGGGTACGAATCGTGTTTCGAGTATAGCTCATAAAGTGATAAGACCGACTCAATCAGCTTTTATCCCGGGTAGGAACATTCTTGAAGGAGTGGTAGTCCTACACGAGACCATTCATGAAATCAAAAGGAAAAATTAGATGGTGTTTTATTTAAGATAGATTTTGAAAAGACCTATGACAAGGTCAAGTGGTCTTTCCTTCAACAGACCCTTCGCATGAAAGGTTTTGATCCTAAATGGTGTGACTGGGTAGCTCGTTTTGTTCAAGGAGGGAGTGTTGGTATTCGGGTTAACGATGATATTGGACACTATTTTCAGACTCTAAAGGGTTTGAGACAAGGTGATCCTTTATCCCCTGTCTTGTTTAATCTCGTAGCGGACATGTTGGCCATTTTAATTGCTAGGGCCAAAGAAGATGGACAAATTGGTAGTTTGATACCTCATTTAGTTGATGGCGGGGTATCGATTCTACAATATGCCGATGATACGATTTTGTTTATGGAACACGATTTAGAGAAGGCTATTAATATGAAATTGATTCTGGCTATTTTTGAGCAGTTATCTGGCCTCAAAATTAATTTTCATAAAAGTGAGATCTACTGTTTTGGACAAGCTAAGGAAATGCAAGCTGAATATTGCCGAATTTTTGGATGTGTGACGGGTGAGTTACCCTTCAAATATCTCGGTATCCCTATCCATTATAGAAAACTTCTAAATAAAGAGTGGAAACCGGTGGAGGATCGTTTTGAAAAGAAATTGGCATCATGGGTGGGAAAGTTGCTCTCTTATGGTGATCGTCTGGTTTTGATCAATTCGGTCCTTTCTAGTTTACCGATGTTCCTTTTATCCTTTTTTGAGATTCCGAAAGGGGTGTTGAAAAGATTGGACTTTTATCGCTCTCGATTCTTTTGGCAGAGTGATCAACATAAAAAGAAATATCGGTTAACGAAATGGAGTATAATATGTCGCCCAAAAGATCAAGGTGGGCTCGGTGTTGAGCTCCTTCATATTAAAAACAAATGCTTATTAAGTAAATGGTTATCTAAAATTTTAAATGAAGAAGGGGTGTGGCAAGAGTTATTATGTAACAAGTACCTTGGTGGTACTACTTTGTCACAAGTTAAGGTGAAACCTTCAGATTCTCCGTTTTGGAAAGGGATTATGAAGGTGAAAGATGATTTCTTTTTGCGAGGTTCTTTTCAGGTAGGTGATGGACAGTCTGTTAGATTTTGGGAGGATATATGGCTAGGGGATGAACCTTTAGCTGCCCAATACCAATCTCTTTTTAATATCGTTAGGCATAAAAATGTCTTGGTTGCAGATGTTTTAGCCAATGCTCCTCCGTTGAATATTGATTTTAGGAGGGCACTAACCGGAAATAAATGGACTTCTTGGTTGCATTTGGTGCAACGTCTTATGGGTGTTTCTTTATCTGACGATCAGGACTCCTTCCGATGGAATTTGACTCTATCCGGGAGGTTCTCAGTCAAGTCTATGTACTTAGATGAAATGAATAGACAATGTCCTTGCCCTCGCAAATATCTCTGGAAGCTGAAAGTACCCCTCAAGATCAAAATATTCATGTGGTTTTTGAGCCGCAAAGTTTTATTAACCAAGGATAATCTGATAAGGCGTAATTGGACAGGTTGCAATAGGTGTGTTTTCTGTCATGATGGTGAGACGGTGGAACACTTATTTATATCTTGTCCTTTTACGAGGCATATTTGGCGACTCATTCATTTTACTTTTAATATTTCACCACCATCTAGTATTGCTAATTTGTTTGGTAACTGGTTGGTTGGAGTGGATAAAAAAACAAAGGCACGCATTCGTATTGGTGCATGTGCGTTTCTTTGGACAATTTGGAATTGTCGCAATGATATGATTTTTAACAACGCTGGAGCTATTCATTTTTTGCAGGTTGTCCACAAGGCTACGTATTGGATCCATTTATGGTCCTTCCTCCTACCACCATCACAACGGGAACTTATGGATTCCGGCTGTACTCGGTTGATGGCGGTCGTACGGGCTATCTTCAGCCGGGGTGGGTGGCAGCATGCTAGGCGCCTACAGCATGTTTAGGGGCCTATGCTTTTATCCCTTTAGTTCATATATTCTGATGGCCACCATAGCTGATCTTGGAGTTGTAATAACTGGCTTTTGATACACGATACTTTGCTACTTTCTTCTTAATATAAAAGCCGTGTGCATCATCATGATGCAGAGGCTGGGATTTCCCCTTTTCTAAAAAAAAACCATGTGGGCTTGGGATCGAGGTGAATGACGAGCTCGATGCAGTCCTCGGCGTCGTAGGCCAGGTCGTGGAGCTGCCTCACCCAGGTCTTGACGGCGTTGTTCTTGGTGCGCTCCGCGTCGACCACGTTGAGGAAGGATTGCATGATTTCGAACTCCCCCGTGATGAACACCAGGTCGCTCTGCACCGTCAGTTTCAGCTTCGACTCCTCGTCGATCGCCGACCTCACCTCCTCGTCGCTGCCGGTGATATCTGTAGCTTCATCGTCGCCGCCGGCAAAGATTCGACGGGTCCTCTAGGTGTCGTTCTAGCACTAGGAGGGGTGGGGACCTCGGACCTGCGCACGGCGCTTTTCGAAGGTCCTTAATGGTAGAGTTTGGTTTTGGTCGTCATCTTCTTCGTTAATGGAGATGGTATCGTCTGCAATAAGTGATCTTTCACGCTTCGTTCGACGGCGAGATATCCTTCCCGATGTCAATGGTGGCTTTGTAAGATTAAGTCTGTCTAGGTATGGTTCTTCAGATCTTTCTTCGCCAGATCAATCTTGGATTGTTTCTCATGGTTGTCGCGAGTAGGTTTGTCCTCGCAATATCTATCCCGGCTACTACGTTTTCAGCAATGGTGATGCGTTCTCTCGGCTCCCAACGACGTCGACAAAGTGGTTCGGTTATTTGTCCCTGAAATATCAGTGGTGGTGCTCTTGCCGATGTTGCTTGATTAATTTAATGGCTGCGTGCGTGCACAAAGTCTTGGCATTGCGGCTCAAAATTAAAAAGGGAGAACCTTCGGTGGTATTCACAGGTCTGTGGTTTGGTGGTGTTGGCGTTGTTCTACGGCTGCCTTCAGAAAAGTACAAGATTGTGTCATGGATGAAGAAAGGGCTTGAAGATCTCATAGATTTGCTAGTCTCTTTTAGTTTGTTTTTGTAATCTATGTAATCGTGTACTCTTTGCTGGTTTAATATATATGGAAAATTCAAAAAAAAAAAAAAAACGAGCACCGTACTGGTAAGCCCAACAGAATAATAACCCAATAAGACACGTGTTGTTTTGACCGCTTCGTCGATTTTCTAAATAATAAAAAATGTCGTTGCTAGCTAGTTTAGGTTCTGCCGTATCTTTGCTAGAGTAGGTGCAAATTAATTTCTTATCCCAAATTATTAGTTATAGGTTTAATTCTTAATTAGTCAACAAAAAAGTGGTGCTATATTTTAGTCGGGCCCGCCAAATATTTCTTGGAAGCTCCGTCACTTCTTGCACGCGGTTACCCGAGCGTCGGGTCGGAGAACCTTTCTCGCAATTTTCTACCGTCGGGGCAGCGATCCATGCGAAGGCTAGGGCCTGATTGGTTCATGGTATATTAATAAATATGATCAGAATATTTCACAGACCACCGCGGCTCCCGCTAAATTTCCGGCGGCGGACCGCGGCGGGGGGGGGGGGGGGGGGGGGGGGGGAGGGGTGGCTGGGATTTAGGAAAAGGAAAATCTTCTGAGAATCCAAGCGGGCACTGGTTATTTTATATGGTTAAACCTTTTAATATTTTGTTTCCTCAAGCTCAATATCTCCCCTATGATTAGACCGATGACAATGTGGATGATAATGTCGCTCGGAATTTTCAATCAATGTCGATTTTGGCAGGTGGTTCAGCACCTGGTGCAAGCAGGGCGATCGCCGCTATCCCATTCAACGCAAATCCGTGGACGCCTCGAGGGATTTTGTTGGTTCCTTCCTAGAAAGATGGTATGACGCCTTTGTCGCCTACTTTTAATATGCCCAAAAGGGCACTACTAGTTTTTTCGTGTCTATAAATATGGATATTTTTGAAAAATCTGAACTTTTTAACTCATCAAATTTAGAATCTGGACATTTTCAGAAATCTACATTTTTCCAATATGAAATATTAAAATCTGAACATTTTTAAAAATAAAAATATTTCAAATAGTAGCAAGTAAATCTTGTACAAACATTTTATATTGGGATTCTATAAAGCAATAAATAACATTTGCTATGATTCAATTATTCTATGCATTATATGGGTAGTATCATACATATGCATTATACCAATGTATGATATTCCCTGCTATGCCTAGTCTTGCTCTTACTCGGTATGTTACTTCTGGGCAAATAACAAATTAAGTACTCCCTCTGTCCCACTTCTTAGGGCACAATGCAAAAAATCATGCATTCCCAAAATTCTCCACTTTTTAGGTGTATTACTATTTTATTCTATCTTAATTAGTGGTTCTTGCCTCTATCCACCAATACACATGCAAGATTTTAATCCAAATCAGCTAGCACCTTTAGGCCGGAGATTTGCCGACTGAGCCCTGAGAGATGAGATGGAGGGTGTAGCACAACAGAGTTAGGCTGGGGCCTCTGAGGGTTGGGGGTTGGGCCAGCTAGCAGTGAGTCCTTCGCTTGTTTCTTGATTTCAAGCCCACCGCCGCGTAATCAACACTGCCACCACATTTTATTTTGACTAGCCTGCACCTACCCATCGTTGTGTTAGAGATCTGGGAATAAGAGGGATGGGGCCATTGGCTGAGATCATGTAGGGCCATATATAGGGGGGACATTGCCCCCTCCCCCGTGCCAGACGTGCCTAGAAAGAATGTGAAATTGTGTTACCCATGACATGACGGAGGGAGTATTTGGAATATGCTGCATTAGCAGTTCGGTCTGCTGGGGTATTAGCGGTAATAAATTAAAGTGGGGTGCATTTCCACGTCCGACGAAAGGGACAAAGCAAAAAGGATAGTGAATGAGTGGAGTACGAGGAAGTAGATTTCGTGTAGGCGAGCAAGGTGATTTGATCCAAACGTGGTGCACTCAATGAGAGATTCAAGTTGAACCTGTTTCTCAAGTTCAGTGAGCTAGAGAGTTTAAACTACAAGCTAGGCTGGGTTTTATAGAGCGAGGGAGCAGTGTTTGTCATTTCATTTCCATTATTTTGTTTTACTTGGATGCCCACACACGATGTGTAATTATTTATTTTGTTTGCTTGAATCTACTTTGCGATTGATTTGATCGTAACGTTCTGCCAAGTGGCCTTCTCCGTGCCTGGCCTGCTCAGCGTACTGGATTGAACCATCCATTTTTTTTCTTGTTTACAGACATACTTTGATACCTCTATATAATCCAAATGGAATTGTCAAAATATTCGAGGTACAGATTCCTGAGCAGACTGAGCTGAGAGTCACATTTCATAATCCCATTTGCATTATCGTTTATCTTGTTTTAGCTCATGTGGCCCGTATTCACTCCGAAATTATAACTCAGGAGTGAAGTTCATCTTTGTCGAGTTCTCATTGACAATTATAACTCGAGTTGTCGTCCCTTTTGATTGTAACTCAAGTTAAGTTCATAGAAATTCTAACTCGAGTTAAGTTCATCGACAAAGATGACAACTGTAGACCTCTAGTGCCTTGTTGGTCACCGGTTGAAATTAGGCACACTTTCAAGTGATTACTTCATAAATCAAGAGGTAAGCAAAAGCTATCACGCTTACATTCGCTGGTATTTTAACATGACAATCTAATACGGATTGCATTAATCTCTTAACCACATGACCATCGTTTAATAAGGGCCATGGAGGGGGAGCATTGCCCCCTAACCCACCACCACCGCCAACACAATAACTATGTTAGGCTCCCAAATTTCATGCGTAACGCTGTGGACCTCACAGTATATAAACTGAACATACAAGTTCTTAACAGCCACAACAACTCATTTCACTTGAGTGTACCACAGTTGCGGAAGAAGAACCACCATATCGCCGCTGCGGCCACCGACACCGCCACCACGACGGCAGCCGCCACCACCATCGACCACCAATTGGTGGTTGGCGCGAAGTCCAATGGAGATGATGGGGAGGCGCGAAGTCCATACACAGCACATGTATATGTGACCATATGCAGCTGCATGGTCCTGAGGAGCACATGTCGTTTGTACCAAATCTTTGTGACTACCAAAATATTGTACCAAGTGGGGTTGCTCGGTTGGGTCCAAACATTTGGGTGAATATGGCATGTTACATATTAAATGAACAGTTGAACGTGTCTGAATCTCAAGATCTCAATACTGCATTTTCAGGTAAAATTGGTTACTTCACTCATGGCAAAAAAATCACAGGAAGCTGATGCAACCCTGCAAAAAGGTCGGGAGAAAATTAATCAAGTCCATAAAAAATATACATCATCGTGGTTGAAAACAAAATTACCTAAGCAGTGATGGAGATGACCTCTGGTTAAATTCTCGTAACTACCGCTAGTGTACAGTCCATAAAAACATGTATTGGACTTGTTTTGTAAACTTACCTGATAGAAAAAGAGATATTGAAAGAAAATCGGACAAAAATGTTCAGATAGAGAGCGCTTTGTATGTATGATGAAAATGGGTAGACTCTTCAAGCTGTAGCATGTAAGTAATTAGCCAAAGACCCGATCCAAATCTGTCGTCACCAACCATTCAACCAAAGATTCCAAGTACAGAACTTGAGACACGGCATGCCTTGACGGTTGCCTAGATGATGTCTCCAGTGTCCAAGTACAGGCGAACTGGTCGTCAGCTAACAGCGGCCGCGCCGCCGTGCCGTTTGAACTCCAGAAACCAGCCAACCGCATCATCTATGGCTCTTGGCCAGTGTCTGTTGTGGCCAACGCTTGCCGGAGTTGAAAATATGGGTTGAAGATTAATGCTTTGGAAGTAAGGGAACACAATGAAGCAGGGGAGACATGCAGTTGTGATAACCATCATGGTTAACCATTCGACATCGATATCGGAGACGAATTCGTTGTGCGCTCGTGGTTCGTGGACGTCTCAGAATCCAATCAAAACAGCGCGAAGAATCCAAATGAAATTCCAATCAAATCGGGGGAGACAGAACATCTAGCAGCTTTCGAGCGGTACAACAACCTAACGGATTGACATGAGCTGTTCGTCAGCAGCGGCGGCGTCCTCATGCGCCGTGCCGTGAGCATGGCGTGCTGCCTGGGTGAGGGAGGCCCATGAGGTGGCGAGGTGGCGAGGCATGGTGCTCTGGGCTACGACTATGGCTGGTGGTGTGGTCAAGTGGCTACGGCGAGAGTCGGTTCTGGTGTGGTGAATTGCTGCACGGCGGGGGCCTCTTTATAGCCGGCCAAGGTCGAGGCGGGGAAACCGAGCCGGGAAGCGGTGGCGCTGGGCGGGAAGCGTCGGGTGGGTGTGCACGCGTCGCATCGGAGTTAATGGCGGCGACACGTCTCCCCTACGGTGGCGCTTGGGAAGCCGGGAAAGCCTGCGCGCTCAGCAGTCGCTGCCGTAAATGCGACGCGTGCGGGAGACACATCGCCGTCCCGTCCCTTCGTCGTCTGCGGAAACGCGTCGCCATTAACGCGAGTGGAACTGCCTCCTTCACGACGATTTAAACCCATGGCCAAGCCGGCGTTGTGTGTATGACGGGTGGGCCACCTCTGTTGGAGGCCATGTCCGGGCAGTGTCCGGCACCTGCACGCTGTGTTGGACATGTTTTTGCTCGGGGCGACTCTTTGAGGGTGCCGCTGGTGACTTTTTTTTTGCATCCGGACCCCAATGGGCCTTTTGGGGTCCTTTGGAAGCCCCCGGTGGAGATGCTCTAAGCATGTTTCTGGAACCCGCACCTAAGCAGCCTAAGCATGCATTTTCTCGAACCCGCAACGTAAGCTTCCCAAGCATGCTGGGTGGGTAGTTACAGTTCGTAATCCCATGTTTACTGTCGTTTATCTTGTTTTAGCTCCCGTCGACCGTATTCATTGTTAAATGACAACTCTGTGTTAAACTCCTGGACAAAGATGGCAGCCGTAGTGCATTGTTGGTTACTGATGATTGAGAATAAGCACATTTTCTAGTGATTAGGTCATCAATCAAGAGAGAACCAAAAGCTATCAGACTTACATTCACTGGTTTAACATGATAATGTAATACATAATTTTTCAATCGTCTATGTAGTAAACATTAGATGCGTCATTTTTCTTGCTCAAATCTGAGAAATTCCGGAAACTTTCTGAAAGCTTTAGTCGGCGGTCTTGGACTTGCACTCACGGTGAAACTACAGTTCAAAGAGTTTAATATGGCCAAGCATTTTCCAGTGGTAAAAAGGGAATACAAAACAGTTAATTAGATTCAGTGGTTGAACATTCGATGCATCATTTTTCATGCTCCCATGTGAGAAGTTCCTAAAAATCTTGTGTAAATATACATGCAGGTACTTGGAGTGAAGAAAAGAGAAGTATCCATCGGTTCGGGTTCCAAATCGAGGGAGAAGGTGGTGCTAGTGCAAGACGCGACGCTCGGAGGCGTTTTCGAGGCCTTGAAGAAGGCGTGCAATTCTTGATGATGTATGTTCACCGTGTATAACTTAGTTGAGTAGAGTATTGTAAGGAACCCGGGCCTGACAGGTGGCCACTGGTGATTGAAGAGGAAGGGCCAGAACAAGCTGTGACGCTTGTATCAAAGATCGTTACAAGAAGTATCAGTTCTGTCTCCGCCTGCATAAGCCATCACTGTGCGACTTGAGTCCTGTAAGTGAAGACATGGACGTTCTTTTCCCTTGAGATGGCGATGATGTTTCCTGCCGAAAGAGTAACGCAGATGGTTTGGCTAACCTTTGTGTGGTGTTTCACAGTTGCTGCGTCACAAGTGCAGGCAACAGTGAGTGCGGTCTAGATTGCATGTCTAGATACTACTGCCGGCCGGCCGGAGAAAGACAGGGAAAGGCAGGAACGCCAGCAACGACCACCGAGAACCCAGAAGAACTCCTGTACAGGGCCCAGAACCTCCCGACGACGCCGGTGGACGCACCGCCAGGCCGGCGAGGAACAGGCACAAAATCCACCGCATGGTGGCCGCCGCCGAAGCAACCAGCGATCCCGTGTTCCCGCCGGCGATTCCGCCGCCCTCCTCCTTCCCGTTGGCTTGCTGCCGGCGGTGGGGGGAGGGGGGTCGAATCACCGGCGAGATCTGTCTGCTTCTAGTTAGGGTAGCTAGGTAGCCTAGGTCTTCGTGCGGGTCTCCTCTGCTGTCGATGGCGGAGAAGGCGGCGGCGAATAAATTTGCTCTGGTTCTTCTGCTGGTGCTCTCCTTGGCGAGGACTAGCGGTGGTGCTGGTAGCTCGGTGTCCAGCTACCATGACCACCACCACCACCACTCCCACCTCCTCGGCAATTCATCATTGTGTCACCCTAATCCAGCGGCTGAATTCAACCTACCTGAGGGCTTGTGTACCTGGAACCGGAAAAACTTGATCTTCATGTAATTATTTGTTTGTGTCATCAACGTGATCTTCATGTAATTTGTATGTGTTAAATATATATGCATCAACTTCATCTTCGTGTTTTTGGCGCATCGACGTGATCCCTGTACAATGGAAACCATCCGATACCCCTAAACCCCCTCCTAAAACCCTAAATACAGAAAATTAATCGAAATAGAAAAAAAAAGGAAACACACTAGTCCCGGTTCGTGTTACGAACCGGGACTAAAGGTTCCTGACCCACGCGCCTGCGCCGAGCCCACATGGGTGGGCATCTAGTCCCGGTTCGGAACCAACCGAGACTAAAGAGCAGGGGCCTCTAGTCCCGCTTTGCTAGTCTCGGTTGGCTAACCGGGACTAGAGGGCATCTGGAACCGGGACTGCTTTCCCGTTTTCCACTAGTGATATTGATGGGGGGATACTTTATAGGTAGGCCCATGGACCCGGAAAGTAGACCCGCCAAGACCAAGAAGGCCAAAGCCGAGTCACGAGTCAAGTCACATGGGATTGGCTGGAGACAAGCCGACCAAGGCCCGTGTGGAGAAGGGACCCGCCAGAGAGGAGTCCTAGTACAACTCGGAGTTCTAACTTGGAAGGACAAGACCTAGAGTAGGACTCCGTGTCTAAGTATGACTCGGTGCAAGTTGTAAGTCCAGGGACCTGGCCACCTATATAAGGGGGGCCCTGGACCTTAGATCGATAGGCTTAATCAGAGAGAGAATCCCTAGAACACCAGAGAGAAGTCGCCGACTCCTGAATCAGAGGAGTCGGAACTCTGTAATCGGGATCTAGTACCAAGCAATAATAAAGAAGCAGGAAGTAGGTCTTTACCTCTATCAAGAGGGGCCGAACCTGGGTAAATCCTTGTCCCTTGGCGAGAGTAACAACTCCTGCGTACTTCGATCATCAATGGCCCCAGAACTCATCTTCCCTGAGGAAGAACTCGCCGTGATAACCCCACGACAGTTGGCGCCCACCGTGGGGCCTATGATGAAAGGAGTTGAGATCGTGGGAGCAGCTCGCCGAGCCATGGAGAAACTCGCCATCGGGCGAGTCTACACTGATGAGCACGGAGAAACCGAGATCGACGACTCCGGTTGGACTCCAGAGATGCAGGAAGTCGACGAGGGCTATCAATTTGTCTTCGGAGGAATCAACGTGTTCGTTGGCATGGTTTGCACGTCAGGAGTTCGTGCTAACTCGGCGGAATCAGTTTCAGAGCCTACAGTCGTTGTCGACTCCGACGGTGAGGAGTCGGTCGGCACATCAGAAGTCGGCATCATTGCTGAACCGGAGAAGCAAGTTGTCATCAACAATGAAGAGGAGTCGTTGACAGAGCCGCGTATGGAGCCAGATTACGACGCCGATTCAGAATCCATCTTGCCCTTGTTCGAAGATCGGCTTGGGTATGGTATTGAAGAAGAGGATTATGCGGAGTCGCCAGTACGCGCCCGCGTCGTGGGAGTATACATGTCTGGAAACGGCGGAAGTCAGTTCGACCCGACTCTGCTAACCAAGGAAATCAACGCAAGTAACGCAGCAGAACGTGCGGCCGAGTTAGCCAGCGCTCGTGCTGCGTTAGAGAGACAATTAACAGAAATCACAGAGGCAAATCATAGATTGGCAGAGGAGCAGGCCCGAGTCCAAGCTGAGGCTCAGGTAGTACGGAGTCGCCGCGAGGAGCTCACTTCAATTCAGCATCGCAGAGCCAGGAGTCGCCTGCGCGATGGAGTCCACATCAATCCAACAAATTTGTTCACCACACCCAATGGTCCAGGCTCAGGAGCCGGACTAGGGAGTTCAGCGGCTGCAGGAGGCGCCGCAGGAGGAGGAGCACCACCACCACCACCACCACCCCCAGAAGGACCCGGCGGCAATGGCAACAATGGACCACCACCTGAAGGAGGAGTCGGAGGTGGAGCAACAGGTGGTAGGGGACCTCAACCTAACATATTTCATACTCCAGAGAGACACTATTCCAATCCAATGGACAACGTTCATGCGGCGACTTTGAGGTTGGAAAACATCGCGGTACCAGAAGGACCGGCGGGTCAGGAGACTCGAGAGGCTATAGAGATGTTGAAGACAGCATTGACTCAGCAAGCTCTTTATCCAGCGTTTCCAGATAAAGGTAGACTGCACTCAACACCATTCAACTCTCGCATGAGGAGTCGGCACGACGAGTCCCACCCGGCCAACTCCACAAGCGCAAGGCGCCGTGAAGAGGAAAGGAACAGGGCAAACAGACCAACTGCCTCACGAGCTCAGTTGGTGGTTGATGAAGCAAGACAACGACGAGAAAGGGAGGCAGCCAGGGCTCGGGAGGCTGAGAGGGACAGAGCCCTAGCTGGTGCAGTTAACCAGCCTCAGGCAACCCGGGTGCACACAGAGGTGACTTCTCCTGGCGCTTCTCCTTCACTAACAGGACCAGAGTGCCTGTTAGATGCCATCAGATCCGAGTCCTTCCCCAGCAGCTTCAAGGAGCCACGCAAGGTTCCAAATTATGAGCCCAACATGGACTCACATCGGCCATTCCTGGTAACTTGGAGACCTTGGCGCAGGGTCGGGCTCTGAGACAGGACAGATTAAAAGTCAGATATTGAATAAAGGTAAATACAGATGTCATGCTAGTAAAGATAAAGGAGAAAAGTCATACCCAACATTCGTCTCAAGATCCAAAGAGGCTTGAGAGTCAGAGGAAAAGATCGACATTCCTGACTCATAGGAGTCAGCTTTCTCAGGAGGAGAGATCGACTTCCTCTGGTGTGATACAGGTAGGGGCGGAGGAGTCTCTGCAGGGCCACTTGAGCGCAGTTTCCTTTTCTTGGCAGCAAGGACTTGCGCAGGAATTTCTTCAGGCTCGCTGGAGGAGCTGCTAGATTTTCGGACTCGTGAGGCGGGTACCTTAGGCACAGCAGCCCGGGACCCATTTTTCGGAACTGGAGGAGTCGGGGAGCGACTCTTGGCGCCTGATGACTCCTCAGATGGAGTTGGTTGGGCTCCTGCAGGACTCGATTCGGTATGCTCTTCTTCAGCATACTGTGCTTCAGAGGAGGACCCCTCCTCAATAACATTGACAGTGGGAGCCTCAGGTGAGGACTCCTCATCTTCATTATCATCACCAGCAGCAGTAGCCTCTTTAGAGGACTCCTCGCTGGCTTCTTCTTCTTCAACAATCTCTGCAGCAGCAGAGGTACTCCCTTTGCCCTTGTCAGTTTCAAGGGTCGACTTCCAGAAGGAGTCGGTAAGCTGCAGAGAGGAAACAAAAAGTCTGAGTTAGTAAGTTAAGACAATACAAGCAAGCAAGAAGGAAAGACAGTTAAAGTACTTACAGCAGGAGCTGGGCAGGTGGAGCAGAAAGGTTGGAGCCCAAAGTGGGCCTGGTCCTTCACCATCTTTCCGGTCAGCTTCTTGATCAATCGACCAAGTTCAGGACCGTCAGACAACTTATCTGTCATCCTGAGATCATCAGTGACACACCTGGTATACGAGCAGATGAGCCGGGTCCTAGGACTCAGCGGTTGAATTTTCCAGGTGGTCCAGCAGCGGACGAGATCCATGTTTTCCAGGTCATGAGAGAGGAGAGCCCGGATTCTAAGGATCAATGACTCAACTTTGGGCCGGGCGGCCTCTGAGCACCTGGCTTTCATAGCAGGAGTCACCTCCAGTCGGCTCTCAGAGAATTGAGGGAGCTTAGGTTCATCCTCAGGAGAGGTGTCCTTGCAATAAAAGAAGGTTTTTTGCCAGTTTTTGATGCGGTTTGGAAAAACTGGCTTAGGGAAGACAGAATTTAGGCGACGCTGGAGAGCTACAGCGCCGCACTGTAAGAGAGGGCCCCCGGAGGTTTCAGGTTGGGGGTTGCAGTAGAACAACTCGAGCCATAGATCCAAGTCTGGTTTAATCTGGAGGTAATCCTCACAGAGAACAACGAAGTTGGAAAGGGTAAGGACAGAATTGGGAGCGAGGTCATGAATGCGCAGCTTGTAGAACTCGAGGAGCTAGCGGAAGAACAAGTTACCGGGGGGCGTGAAACCGCGGAAAAGGTGCTCCGCAAAGATGACGACCTCGCCCTTCGCCGGAGAAGGCACCGATTCATCCCCAGGAGCTCGTGCCTTGACGCTTGAAGGAAGAAGGCCAGCTAGGCGATGTGATTTCAGCTGCTCCGCCGTGATGGTTGAACCGCCCCAATCGGCGGAGATAGATCTCTTCGAGGAAGGTGCGGCGGCGGCGGCGGCCTCGGCGGCAATGTCGACGATCCTGCTTCCAGAAGGGGCCTTGGCCTTGGAGGTGCCCTTGGCGGCGCGCTTGGGGGCCATAGCGTACGCGCGGTGCGAGAGGGAGCGCTGCGCGGGAAAGAAACGAGTGCAGGAGAGACAGGAAAGTTTGGGGAATGAAGGGGCAGTAGAGGTTTATGTTCTTACCCTTTGACATTTATAAGAGGGTAAAAACCCTAGAGGTATACAGTGGTGGCCCGCGGTAAAATCATGGATAACGATTCGACAGTTAAAGGATAAGGCTACAGAGATGGAAGAAGAGTTGGCTTGTTCCAGGAAGCCGAGTCCTAGGACTTAAAGAGTTGGAAATTGACAGAGTAGTGTACAGGAGTAGCGACAGACTCGGCCAAGTGCTATAAAGAGCTAGAGCGGTGGACTTGTACAAAAGGACAGGACAGACTCATTTTACGTGTGTTATGTTTTAATTGCAGGAATTCATCTTGAAGCTAGCAGCTAGCGACTTCTGAGCTTGTGACTCGGAATGAAGGAGTCGACAGAAGGAGTCGACCCCAAGAGTCGAATCAAGAATAAAATCAAGAAGATAGAGTAAGCCGACAAAGCTGCACCCAAGATAAATTCGGGGGCTACTGATGGGGGGATACTTTATAGGTAGGCCCATGGACCCGGAAAGTAGACCCGCCAAGACCAAGAAGGCCAAAGCCGAGTCACGTGTCAAAGTCATATGGGCTGGGCTGGAGACAAGCCGACTAAGGCCCATGATGAAGAAAGGACGCGTCCAAAGATGGAGTCCAAGTACAACCCGGAGTTCTAGTTTGGAGGGACAAAGCCTAGAGTAGGACTCCGTGTATGAGTAGAACCCGACACAGATTGTAAGTCCAGGGACCCGCCACCTTTATAAGGGGGGTCCTGGATCGTAGTGAGCTAAGCTTGAACCAGTAGAGAGAAACCCTAGCCACCAGAGAGAAGTCGCCGGCTCCTGAGTTGTGGGAGCCGGGTTCTTGTAAGTCGAGATCTACTCAAGAGCAATAACATAGAAGCAGGAAGTAGGTCTTTACCTCTAATCAGAGGGGCCGAACCTGGGTAAATCCTTGTTCCCCGGCGAGATTAACCGTTCCCACGTACTTCTATCACCAATGGCCCCAGAACTCATCTTCCCTGAGGAAGAACTTGCCGTGACAACCCCACGACAGAAGGAGTAAGCGAAGGCATAAACTTACCAAAGATATGTTGGCACATAGCCCCAATCCCTTTACGGCACGTGTCAAAGACTGCTTTAGATCGTTGTGCGCCTTCTGGGCAGTCCTCTTGGCAGCCTCCGACTCCTTTCTCACCTGCTCCAGCTGAGAAGCAAGGATTTTCAGATCCTTCTCCAGTTGAATGGAATGTTGCTTTTCAGCCAGAGCAGCTCTGGCGCTGGCAGCTGCTTGGTCCTCTAGTTCCTTCATATCCCTTTTCATCTTGGAAATAAGGTTCTACAAGTACAAGTCAGAAAGCACAAGTCAGATTTTACAAGTCAGATGTACAACTCATGAGCTCCAAGTCGTCACAAGTTAACAACTTGGCGTTTGGGGGCTACTCAGGAGTCAGAATTTTTCTCTAGATGCAAAACAGGCAAGTCATAACTAACAAGGTAGCAGCTCCAAGTCGTCACAAGTCAACAACTTGGCGCTTGGGGGCTACTCACAGAGCAGAATTTTTTATACAAGTAAAAGATAGTTGTTTACAGCTCCAAGTTGCCGCAGGCTGACAACTCGGCGCTTGGGGGCTACTCGTGGAAAAGCTCTTTTTGTTTCAGAGTCTAAGAGTCATTGAATCAGCAGCCCCGAGTCCTAGTAGAGCTAAGGACTCAGTGCTTGGGGGCTACAGTGTCAAAGTTTTTCTATATACCAGTTTGAGTTCAGATTAAAGCACCTATCTTAGCTCCAAGTCACCACAGATAAGGTGCTTGGGGGCTACTGCAATAGGAGACTAGCAGAGTAAAGATAGAGATTGGAAGTCAACAAACTTACATTATGGATTATCTGAAGGGATCTAAGGGCCAGCTGCTCCTCGTCCTTTAGTCTGGCAGATTGGTCATTAAGTTCAATAGCTTCTATATAAGCTTCAGAAAAGGACTTGTCATCAGATATGCGAAGTCGGCTATAGTCAATTGAAGACTTTGCCGGCTCGTCGTCTAGCTGAATTGCAGGAGCCGTCTTCTGGGGAGCTGGAGGAGCTTGAGGCGCAGTTGTAGGAGTCCTAGTCCCAGATGAGGACTGGACCACCAAAGGAGTTTCCACCCGAGTCCTTGTAATAGACTCGGGAACAGGGGGAGTTGCAGTATTTGTGGCACATGCAGAGGCAGGTGTAGAGGGAGCCATCTTTGTGCTCGTCATCTGAGAAGTCGACGGAGGGACAGCTCCACGGGCTGATGTCACATCAGTCATGCCTTGGAGTTTGGTCACCTTAGAGCAAGGCCGAGCTCTGAAACAAGATAAGTCAAACGTCAGTAACAAAGACCATGAAATGGAAATGCAGAAGTCATATTAGTAAGAGTAAGGCAGAAGTCGTACCCAACATTTGTCTCAAGATCCAAAGAGGCTTGAGAGTCAGAGGATTGCATAGACATGCCCGATTGGTAGGAGTCAGCTTTCTCAGGAGGAGAAGTCGACTTCCTCTGGTGAGACACGGGCAGAGGATCAGGAGTCTCTGCAGGGCCGTCTGAGCGCAGCTTCCTCTTCCTGGCAGCGATAACGCTCTGCGTAGAATCTTGAGGTTTAGCAACGGAGCTGCTTGATCCAAGGGCTCGTGAGAGAGGTACCTTGGGGACAGCAGTTCGAGACCCGTTCTTGGTAGGAGCCGGGGGAGACGAAGAGCGACTCTTAGCGCCTGAGGACTCCTCAGACGAAGCCGGCTGGGATGCTGCAGGACTTGATTCTGCGCGTTCTTGCTCAGCAACAGGAGCCTCTGGAGAGGACTCCTCTTCGACAACATCCTCAACAGGAGCCTCTGGAGAGGACTCCTCATCTTCATCTTCATCACCAGCAGCAGTAGCCTCTTTGGAGGACTCTTCGCTGGACTCGTCATCGTCAATGATTTCTGCCGCAGCAGAAGCCTCTCCCTTGTTCTTCTCAGTTTCAGCCCTACTCTCAGTTTCAGTTTCGGTAGATGGCTTCCAGAAGGAGTCAGTTAGCTACAAAGAGACAGAAAGGATGAGTTAGCAAGTGAGTTAATGAAATCAAGTGAAAGGAAAAGCAAATAAGATACTTACATCAGGAGCTGGGTTGGTTGAGCAGAAGGGCTGGAGCCCAAAGTGTGCCTGGTCCTTCACCGGCTTCCCAGTCAACTTCTTGATCAGTCGACCAAGTTCAGGACCATCAGATAGTTTGTCAGTTATTCTGAGATCATCAGTGACACACCGAGTGTATGAGCAAATGAGCCGACTCCTAGGACTCAGCGGCTGAATTCTCCAGGTTGTCCAGCAGCGGACAAGATCCATGTTCTCCAAGTTGTGGGATAGGAGGGCTTTAACTCGAATGATCAAGGACTCGACCTTTGGTCGGGCAGACTCTGAACATCTGGCCTTCATGAGAGGAGTCGCCTCTAGGCGATCCTCAGAGAACAGAGGAAGTTTGGGTTCACCTTCAGGAGAGGTGTCCTTGCAGTAGAAGAATGATTTTTGCCAGTCCTTGATGAAATTTGGGAAAACTGGCTTAGGAAAGACAGAATGGAGGCGACGCTGGAGAGCAACAGCTCCACACTGCAAGAGAGGGCCCCAGAGGTCTCGGGCTGGGGGTTGCAATAGAAGAGTTCGAGCCAGAGATCTAGGTCTGGCTCGATTTGGAGGTAATCCTCAATAAGAGTGACGAAATTCGACAAAGTGAGAACAGAATTGGGAGCTAAGTCGTGAATCCGCAGCTTATAGAAGTCAAGGAGCTGGCGGAAGAACAAATTACCGGGGGCGTGAATCCACGGAAGAGGTGCTCGGAGAAGATGACGACCTCGTCCTTCGCGGGAGAGGGCACCAATTCGTTCCCTGGGGCACGAGCTTTGACGCTGGACGGAGATCCTCCCCAATCGGCGGAGATCGATCTCTTGGATAATGATTTGGCGGCGGCGGCGGCCGCGGCGGCGATGTCGACGGTCCTGCTGGACGAGGGGGCCTTGGCCTTGGAGGTGCCTCTGGTGCGCTTGGGAGCCATGGCGTACGTGCGGAGCAAGTGGGGAGTGCTGCGCGTGGGAAAGAAACAAGCGCGATGGAGAAGAAAAATTTTGGGGCGAAAGGGGCAAGTGAGATTTTGGTCCCTACCCTTTGCGATTTATAAGGGGGTGAAAAGCCTAGAGATTTACAGTGATGGCCCACGGTAAAATGTGGATAACGGTTCAGCAGTTGAAAGTTAAAACAGGAAATGCCTAAGAGAATAAAGTTACAGATGTGGAAGAAGAGCCGGCTTGTCTCAGAAGGGCGAGTCCTGTGACTTAATGAATTGAAAATCCTCAGAGCCAGCTTACAGGTGTAGTCACAGACTCGGCCAGTATTGCAAAAGGCAAGAGTGGTGGACTTGTGCAAAGGGCGAGGACGGTTTTATTTTATGTGTGTATTATGTCTTAATGCAGGAATTCATCTTGGAGCTAGCAGCAAGCGACTTCTGAGCCTGTGACTCAAATGAAGGGAGTCGACCAAAGGAGTCGACCCAAGGAGTTGAACCAGGAGTGAAATCAAGGGAAGCCGACAAAGCTGCGCCCAAGATTAATTCGGGGGCTACTGATGGGGGATACTTTATAGGTAGGCCCATGGACCCGGAAAGTAGACCCGCTGATGTCGNATGGGGGGGATACTTTACAGGTAGGCCCATGGACCCGGAAAGTAGACCCGCCAAGACCAAGAAGGCCAAAGCCGAGTCACGTATCAAGTCGCATGGGCTGGGCTGGAGACAAGCCGACCAAGGCCCATGATGAAGAAAGGACCCGTCCGGAAGGAGTCCAAGTACAACCCGGAGTCTAAACTTGGAAGACCAAGACGTAGAGTAGGACTCCGTGTTCTAGTGTGACTCGGTGTAAATTGTAAGTCCAGAGACCCGGCAGCCTTTATAAGCGGGGTCCTGGACCTTAGATCGAGTAAGTAGCTAAGCTCTAGCTTCAACCAGTAGAGAAACCCTAGCCACCAGAGAGAAGTCGCCGGCTCCTAAGTTGTGGGAGCCGGGTCCTTGTAATCGAGATACATCAAGAGCAATAACATAGAAGCAGGAAGTAGGTCTTTACCTCGAATCAGAGGGGCCGAACCTGGGTAAATCCTTGTTCCTTGGCGAGATTAACCGTTCCAGCGTACTTCAGTCATCAATGGCCCCAGAACTCATCTTCCCTGAGGAAGAACTTGCCGTGACAACCCCACGACAGTTGGCGCCCACCGTGGGGCCTACGGTGACAAAAGGAGTCGAGATCGTTGGAGCTGCTCGTCGAGCTATGGAGAAACTCGCCATCGGGCGGGTCTACACTGATGAGCATGGAGAGACAGAGATCGATGACTCAGGCTGGACCTCGGAGATGAACGAAGTCGACGAGGGCTATCAGCTTGTCTTTGGAGGAATCAACGTGTTCGTCGGGATGGTGTGCGCGTCGGGTCTTCGCGAGAACTCGGCGGAGTCGGTGCCAGAGCTAACTGTTATTGTCGAGTCCGACGGCGAGGAGTCGGTCGGAACTTCAGAGGTCGGCATCATCGCCGAGTCTGAGGGACCCCTAGCTGAGGAACCAGATGTGATGCAAGAGTCAGACTCAGATTATGATGCAGATTCAGAGTCCATCCTACCCTTGTTTGAAGATCGGCTTGGGTACGGGATAGAGGAAGAGGATTATGAGGAGTCGCCAGTACGCGCTCGTGTTGTGGGAGTCTACATGTCTGGAAACACTGGGAATCAGTTTGATCCAACTCTATTGACAAAGGAGATTAATGCAAGTAATGCCGCAGAGAGGGCGGCCGAGTTAACCAACGCTCGTGCTGCGTTGGAGAGGCAACTAGCTGATATCACAGAGGCAAACCGTAGACTAGCTGCAGAGCAGGCCCGAGTCCAAGATGAAGCTCAGGTCGTGCGGAGGCGCCGCGAGGAGCTTACTTCAATTCAGCATCGCCGAGCCAGGAGTCGCTTGCATGATGGAGTCCACATCAATCCAACCAATCTATTCACCACACCCAATGGTCCAGGCAGAGGAGCCGGACTAGGAGGCTCAGCGGCAGCAGGAGGCGCCGCAGGAGGAGCCGGAGGAGCACCACCACCACCACCACCACCACCCCCAGAAGGATCGGGAGGCAGCCGTGCTAACGGACCACCGCCTGAAGGAGGAGTCGGAGGAGGAGCATCTGGTGGCTTAGGGGCACAGCCCAACAGATTTCATACCCCAGAGGGACATTATTCTAATCCTATGGACAACGTTCATGCGGCGACTCTGAGATTGGAGAATATTGTGGTACCAGAGGGACCAGCAGGACAGGAGACTCGCGAGGCTATCGAGTTACTGAAAACAGCTTTGACTCAGCAAGCTTTGTATCCAACTTTTCCAGATGCAAGTAGGCTACACTCAACGCCCTTTAACTCAGGTACGAGGAGTCGGCACGGCGAGTCCAACCCGGCAAACTCTACGAGTGCAAGGCGTCGTGAACTAGCGAGGAATCGTGCAAACATACCAACTGCTTCACAAGCTCAGCTAGTGGTTGATGAAGCAAGGCAACGACGAGAGAGAGAAGCAGCAAGAGCTCGGGAGGCAGAGAGGGACAGAGCGTTAGTGGGTGCAGCCAACCCGCCTCAGCCGACCCGGGTCCACGAGGAGGTGACTTCTCCTGGTGCTTCCCCAGCATTAACAGGACCAGAGTGTTTGTCCGATGCCATCAGATCCGAGTCCTTCCCTAGCAGTTTCAAGGAGCCGCGCAAGGTTCCAAACTATGAGCCAAACATGGACCCGACCTCTTGGTTGGGTACATACGAGATGGCGATGAGTATTCGCAATGCCACAGGTAATCTGTGTGCCAAGTTCATGTATCTTATGATGGAGGGAGCAGCCAAGGTGTGGATGCGCAACTTGCCTCCTAGGTCAATCAACTCTTGGGAGCAATTGAAGGCGGCTTTTATTCAGAATTTCCAAGGCACATGCAAGAAACTCAGCACCATTGAGGACCTGGAGCGATGTGTCCAGAGGAAGGGCGAGTCAGCAAGGCACTGGATGAAGCGAGTCTCAGAGATCATTAACTCCTCACAAGGACTCCCACCAGTTTCAGTGTTAATGGCGATGGAGAGAAATTGCAGTTACAATCCCTTGAGTTGGAAGCTAGGTCGTATGAAGGAGAGCCTGAATCAAGGTATTCCCCTTACGATTGGTGAGATCATGGCAGGTGCTAATAAGCACGCTGCCACAGACAAAACAAAGGATCAGGAGGAAGGAACTAAAGGACAAGGTGGCAATGGTCAGAATCAGAACCAGAATCAGAACCAGAATCAAGGTGGTAGCAAGAGGCCATATGGAGACAACTCTGACCTAGTGGCCAACACAAACACTGGAGTCAGACGTAAGGACAACAATTCTGGTGGATACCAAGGCCGCACTCCAAGCACGGAGGAGGTCTTGAGGATTCCCTGCCCTAAACATGCTAAGAACGGTAGATGCGGTCATACCCTGGGACAGTGCGTAGATTTGCAGCGCGCCAGGTTCCAAGGGCCAGGAGGAGGTAACAACAATGGTGGATATAGAGGGAACAACGGAGCCGGAGGACCCGGCAATAACGGTGGAGGAGCCGGCAACAACTCAAACCAACCTCAAGGAGGAGGTCACCAGCAGGGCGGGTTCCAGCAGAACCCGAAGCAGCTCAATGAGGGCAATGGTCAGTATTATGTCACAACTCGGCAGCACAACCCGAGTCGTGGCAGCTACCATGTATTCACAACTAGTACGTCCAAGCGTTCCAAGAAGTTGAAAGTCAGAGCAGTTAATGCAGTAGAGCCGGCCCTTCCACAGTGGCTCAGGTGGTCAGAGCAAACCATCACATGGAGTCGGGCAGATCATCCTCCAAGAGTCGACGAGCCAGGGCAGCTAGCCTTGGTAGTGGCACCTCAAGTTGGGGGCTATACATTGAACAAAGTGCTTATGGATGGTGGAAGCAGTATCAACATCTTATATTACGACACATTCAAGAGGATGCAGCTGCAAGATAGACAGCTAATTCCAACAGAGACAGTGTTCCACGGGATAGTACCAGGGAAGTCGGCTAAGCCCATTGGTAAGATTTATCTTGAGGTTGCTTTTGGCACAGTGGAGAATTTTCGTTCAGAGATTATGCCCTTTGAGGTAGTGGACCTTAAGAGCCCATATCATGCTCTTTTTGGTCGACCTGCATATTTTAAGTTTATGGCCAGGCCATGTTATGTGTACTTGAAGCTCAAGATGCCAGGTCCAGCAGGAATCATCACAGTTAATGGCAGCAGACAGATGGCATTGGAGTGCGAGTTAGGTGATGCAGCCATGGCTGAGACAGCTTGTGCTCAAGAGGAGCTGAAGTTTTACAAGGCAAACGTGGATCCGGAGGACAACTCGGTCCTTAAGAAGCCGGCCACAGAGGAGAAGATGAAATTCAAGTCAGCTCAGGACACAAAGCAAGTCGACTTCACCCCTGGTGACTCTTCCAAGCAGTTCACCATTGGGGCACACCTCTCTGATAAATAGGAAAGCGCGCTCGTCGAGTTCATCCGTGAGAACCGGGACGTCTTTGCATGGAAGCCATCTGACATGCCAGGAGTCCCGAGAGAACTCGCCGAGCACAGCTTACACGTTAATCCTAATGCAAGACCAGTTAAGCAGGGTCTGCGCAAGTTTCATGATGACAGGAGGAAAGCCATAGGAGAAGAGGTGGCTCGGCTCCTCGCAGCCGAGTTCATCAAGGAGGTCTTTCACCCAGAGTGGGTGGCCAATCCAGTGTTAGTACCAAAGAAGACAGGAGAGTTGCGGATGTGCATCGACTTCACGGGCCTGAACAAGCATTGCCCTAAGGACCCGTTTGCACTACCTCGCATAGACCAGATCATCGACTCCACAGCGGGGTCAGAGTTGCTTTGTTTCTTGGATGCATATTCAGGGTACCATCAGATCAGACTCAACATAGAGGATGAGTTGAAAACGTCCTTCATCACGCCCTTTGGAGCATTTTGTTACACAACAATGCCCTTTGGACTCAAGAATGCAGGAGCTACATATCAGAGGTGTATCCAGAACTGTTTCAAAAAACAGATTGGAAGGAATATTCATGCTTATGTGGATGATGTAGTTGTCAAATCTCAGAAGGCCGACTCTTTGATAGCAGACTTGACAGAAACCTTTGAGAACCTGCGCAAGTATAAGATGAAGCTCAACCCGACCAAGTGTGTCTTTGGAGTCCCTGCTGGCAAACTCCTAGGCTTCATCGTTTCAGAGAGAGGCATTGAGGCAAATCCAGAGAAAATCAAGGCTATCCATAACTTGCAGAAGCCGACTTGTCTGAAGGACGTTCAAAAGCTCACTGGATGTGTGGCAGCTCTGAGCAGGTTTATTTCCAGACTCGGGGAGAAGGCGGGTCCTCTCTACCGACTCCTGAAGAAGTCAGATAAATTCCTATGGGATGAAGAGGCTGACCGTGCTTTTGAGGAGTTGAAGAAAACTTTATCAACAGCACCAGTGCTTGCAGCTCCTACAGATAAGGAGCCCATGCTATTATATGTAGCTGCCAACGAGAGAGTTGTCAGCGCAGTAGTAGTTGTGGAACGTGCAGAGGAAGGAAAGGAGTACCCAGTGCAGAGACCTGTCTACTACATCAGTGAAGTCCTCACAGAGTCAAAGCAAAGGTACCCTCAGTGGCAGAAACTAGTTTATGGAGTTTTTCTTGCAAGTAGAAAGCTCAAGCATTATTTCCAAGAGCATCCAATTAAGGTGGTGAGTTCAGCACCGCTGGCAGATATTATACGCAACAGAGAGGCAACAGGGCGAGTTGCCAAGTGGGCAATTGAGTTGGGTCCTTATCATATCACATATGAGCCAAGGACAGCGATCAAATCTCAAGCTTTGGTGGATTTTGTCAATGATTGGACAGATTTTACATCTTCACCAAGCACCCCTTGCACCAAGTATTGGACAATGCACTTTGATGGGTCCAGACAGTTGGAAGGCTCAGGAGCCGGCGTGGTGTTAACATCGCCTAAGGGAGATAAGTTAGCATACGTCCTTCAGTTACACTTTGATTGCACCAACAACATGGCAGAGTATGAGGCTTTGCTACATGGCCTGCGTTTGGCCAAGGAGATGAACATCAAGCGTATCAGGTGCTTTGGAGACTCGGATCTCGTAGCTCAGCAAGTATCTGGAACTTGGGACTCGAAGGATGCAAACATGGCAGCTTATAGAAGAGCAGTCGAACAGATAGCCGGGTTCTTTTCTGGTTATCAAGTAGAGCATATTGACAGGCGCAAGAACGAAGCCGCTGATGCGTTATCACGACTCGGCTCTCGTCGAGAGAAAGTACCACCAAATGTGTTCTTAGATGAACTCCATCACCCTTCAGTCAAGTTGCCCACAGAGGAGGAGTTAGCCTTTCCAGACCCAGAGTCGGCACTTGTTGCAGCAGTACGAGCAATCCCAACATGGACAGAGCCCTACCTAGCCTATCTCCTGCGGGGTGAACTCCCAAAGGATGAGGTCAAGCGAAAGCAACTCATCAGGCGGTGCAAGTCCTATACAGTCATTAATGGCGAGTTATATAGAAGAAGCGTTACTGGAGTCTACCAGAGATGTGTGTCTCCAGAAGAGGGCAAGCAAATATTGCAAGAGATTCACGCAGGAGATTGTGGTCATCATGCATCCACTAGATCCTTGGTGTCAAAAGCTTTCAGACACGGGTTCTTTTGGTTGACAGCACATTTAGATGCAGAGAGGATAGTTCGAGTCTGTGATGGATGTCAAAGGTACGCAAGGCAAGACCACGTGCCAGCTCAAGAACTCAGAACCATCCCTATCACTTGGCCATTTGCAGTTTGGGGACTCGACATGGTGGGCCCTTTCTCAAAGTCGCCTTGTCAGAAGACCCATCTGCTAGTAGCAGTTGACAAGTTCACCAAGTGGGTGGAGGTGGAACCCGTCAGCAGAGTCGACGGTGCATCAGCTGTGAGATTCTTCAAGAAGATAGCAACACGTTTTGGGTATCCTCACAGCATCATTACAGACAATGGTACCAACTTATCAGTTGGGGAGATGGCCAAGTTTTGTGGTGAGAACAACATCAGACTCGACCTAGCCTCAGTGGCACATCCACAGTCCAATGGACAAGCAGAGAGGGCAAATCAGGAGTTGCTGAAGGGAATTAAGCCTCGGCTCCGAGTCCCTTTGCTAAGAGCCGCCGGGTCTTGGGTTGAGGAGTTACCAGCAGTGCTTTGGAGCATCAGGACGACTCCTAACAGATCTACTGGCTTCACACCTTTCTTCATGGTGTATGGAGCAGAAGCTGTCTTGCCAAGCGACTTGTTGCATGACTCGCCACGAGTCGCCAATTATGTTGAGACAGAAAACGAACTCGCCCGCCAGGACTCGGTCGATGCACTTGAGGAAGCAAGGGAGTTAGCCCTTGAGAGATCAGCAGTTTATCAGCAGGACTTGCGGCGATATCACGCACGCAGAGTCAAGACCCGGACTTTCCAGGAAGGAGACTTAGTGCTTCGCCTTGTCCAGAGTAAGGAAGGGATGCACAAGTTATCTCCACCATGGGAAGGACCGTTCGTCATAAGCAAGAATCTGAACAACGGATCGTACTATCTAATGGATGTGCGAGAGCCGGCAAGTGTAGGCAAAGGAGCTGATACAGCTCATACTCTAGATCCTTATGCAGAGGCAAAGAGGCCTTGGAACATAGCTCAGTTACGTCCTTATTATACTTAAGTTGTAATAGATTCATGAGTTGAAAGGCAATGAGCCCAGTGAGCCATGCCTAGATGTAATCAAATTATTATGATCAAATGAAATAAAGCCGGCTTTTGTGAACATGAGTCCTTTAGTCGAGTCACCCAGTGAGTGCGCTTTGTTCTTTAAATTTTGATCATCAGGTTCTTGGGGGCTTGCTTTTCAGTGAAAAAAGTTAAGCTTAAACTCTTGGACCCGGCACAGTAGCCAAATTTTCCTAGTTTTCTCGCTGGTAAGTCAGATGCATCCTGCACAATATGATCTATCTACAGGCATGACTTGCTTCTTTCTCTTATGGATCCTAAGGAACATATGAGTTAAGAACCTGTCAGCACAAACTGTAAGAGAAGTCATGCAGGGCCTACTTATTCATCAGTGAAAAACTAGACGGGTTATAAGAACCAAGCCGATTGGCACAACTTTCAAATAGCTAGACAAGCTCAGTTGTTTAAAGGCACCAGTAGTGCATCTAACTCAAAAGAGCTAAACAAGCTCAATAATTTAAAAGCACCCGTAGTGCATAATTACAAAGTCTCAATGGTAACACAGCATTACATAGCAATCAAAAGTCATTCAGAGGGTTGTCTTCTAGAGGAGCTGACTCCTTCGCCAGAGTCGAGGAGTCCTTCTTAGCAGGCGACTTGTCCTTTGATTGAACAGCAGGAGTCGAGGAGTCCCTTTTTAGCAGGAGATTTGCCTTGTGCTTGAGCAGCGGAGAAGGAGCCGGCTTCAATGGAGGCTTGGTGGCGACTCTCTTCGTTTGAAATCCAGTACCCTTGGGACTCTTCATATGCTTAGCAAGATCTGCTTGTTTCTGAGCGTCTCCAGAGACAGCTCTAGAAGGAGTGGGCGCAGCAGGAGTCTTCAGGGTAGGCTCAGCACTTGGAACAGGAGCCGCCGGTGACGAGGAACTCGGACCGGCAGAGGCAGAGAATACACCAGATGGGTCCTGTGATGGGCGGCCAAAGTTTACTATCTCAGGAGTTACTGGAGTGACTCTCTTGTTCTCCAAATCATAATGATGAACCCATACCTCAGGGTCCATCTTATTCGCAATCTCACAAGCATATGGCCGCACCAGCTTTTCTTCGGCTATGAAATCATTCTGAGTAAAAGGTTTGCCATCCTCATGCTGCTCAGGCTTCCCCATTGTAAGCATTGCTGGCTCAAGAACAGTGGGATAGTAGCTGTGGGCTAAGGCCAAGATCCTGATAGCAGATCTCCTCATGGAAGATTGTTTCCACAGACGCACATAGCCTGGTGCTCTGGACAACTCGTCCACCAGACGTTCAGGCTCTTTGGGGCACTTGCCTTTATGATTCAAATACTTGACCACAGAACGGGCTCCCTCTTGTAGCCCATGACAGTAATCAAGCATCTCAGATAGTTGTTTGCTTGTGGGCAATTTAAGCTTTGGGGAGTCAGCCCCTGCAGAAAGGAAAACAAGGAGTCATTGTCAGTTGAAAAGCAATTCACAAAGGTGCAAAAGGAAGCAAGCAAAAGTCATAAACTCACCAAATATATGCTGACACATTGCACCAATGCCTTTTTTGCAAGTATTGAACACAGCTTGTAGGTCATTGTGTGCTTTCTGAGCAATCTTTTTGGCCTCAGCCGACTCTTTTTTCACCTGCTCCAGTTGAGCAGCTAAGGCCTTCAGATCCTTCTCAAGCTGAAGGGAGTGTTCTTTTTCGGCCATGGCAGATCTGGCACTGGCAGCTGCCTGGTCCTCAAGTTCTTTCATATCTCTCTTCATCTTGGAGACAATGCACTGCAATTACAAGTCATAAAGCACAAGTGAGCTACACAAGTCAAATAAAGAACTCATGAGCTCCAAGTCGTCACAAGTTAACAACTTGGCGCTTGGGGGCTACTCAGGAGTCAATTCTTTCTATCAGAAAAGCAAGCATGAGTCATAATCGACAAGTCATAAGCTCCAAGTCGCCACAAGTTAGCAACTTGGCGCTTGGGGGCTACTGGCAGATCAGAATTTTCCATCAAGTTAATTATGAGTAGAGTGGACATATTTGCAGCTCCAAGTCGCCACAAGTTAGCAACTTGGCGCTTGGGGGCTACTCGCAGAACAGAAATTTTTTCTTCAAGTAAGGTATCAGTGAGTAATATATATTGGTAGCTCCAAGTCGTCGCAGGCTGACAACTCGGCGCTTGGGGGCTACTCGTGCGAAAGTTTTTGGTCTAAGGACCCGACAGACAGTAAACTATCAGCCCCGAGTCCTAGTAGAGCTAAGGACTCAGTGCTTGGGGGCTACAGTGTGCAAATTTTTTTCCATATAGCAATTGAGTTCAGTATCAAATCAAAGCACCTATCCTAGTCACAAGTCACCACAGACAGGTGCTTGGGGGCTACTGAGATAGGATGATGCCAGAAAGCATGAAAGGAGAAGTCAGAAAAGCTTACTTCATGAATCATGTGAAGAGACCTAAGAGCCGCTTGCTCGTCGTCCTTCAGCCTAGCAGCTTGATCGTTCAAGTCGACTGCTTCAGCATAGGCTTCGGAAAATGACATGTTATCTGCCACCCGAAGTCGACTGTAGTCAGTAGATGACTTGATCTTGATTGATGGAGAGGCTGCAGGAGTCGGTTTGACAGGAGCCGGTTGAACTGGAGGCGCAGAATCAGGAGTCACAGCACCAGAGCTGGGCTGGACTGTTGTTGGAGTCGCCGCTCGAGCCTTTGAAGAGGACTCGGGAATGGTAGGAGTCGTGGTTGCGCCAGCTGATGCAGCGATGGAGGGACCTGTCCTCGTACTGGTTGTCTGAGAAGTCGATGGAGGGGCAGGTCCACGCCCAGAGGAGACATCAGCCATGCCTGGGAGTTTTGTTACCTTGGCACAAGGCCGAGCCCTGAAATATTCAGAGACAGAAATCAATAAACCTAGTGAAAGGAAAGATCAGAAGTCATACAATTGCAAGTACAGAGACAAAAGAGTCTTACCCAATATTGGTCTCCAGGTCCAAGGCGGTCTGAGAGCTTGAAGAAGGCATTGACAAACCAGAGTTGTAAGAGTCGTCCTTTTGGGGAGGAGAGGTCGATTTCCGTTGGTGTGAGACTGGCAGAGGCTCAGGAGCATCTGCAGGCCCATCGGAACGTAGCTTCCTCTTCCTAGCGGCGATAACACTCTGCATTTGCTCTTCAGGCTTAGTGGGGGAGCGAGAGGACCCAAGGACTCGTGAGAGTGGTACCTTGGGAACAGCCTCTCGAGAGCCATTATTGTTTGAGGCTGGAGAGGACGAGGAGTGACTCCTAGCAGAGGACTCTGCAGATGGAGATGGTTGAGCAGCAGCAGAGGCAGTATCAGTTTGCCTAGCAGTTGGAGCCTCTGGAGAGGACTCGTCATCGTCGGTTTCTTCCACAATGGGAGCCTCTTGAGAGGACTCCTCTTCATCAGCATTCTTAGTTGGAGCCTCTGGCGAGGACTCCTCATCGGCAGCACCATCATCAGCAGGAGCCTCCTGGGAGGACTCCTCATCCGCATCATCAGTGTCATCTGCCACAGTGGTTTGATCTGTGGCAGGGATTTCTTCTTCAGCTTCAGCCTCAGCTTCAGCTTTATTCTTAGAACCAGCTCCAGAGGCCGGCTTCCAGAAGGAGTCGGTGAGCTGCAAACGAGTTAGTAAATATGAGTTAGCAAGCAATACAAGTGGAGTCAAGGTTGAAATAAAGTAGAGAGTAATACTTACATCAGGAGCTGGGTTGGTCGAGCAGAAGGGTTGGAGCCCGAAATGAGCTTGATCCTTCACCGGTTTCCCAGTCAACTTCTTGATGAGTCGACCAAGTTCGGGTCCATCAGACAGCTGCTCCGTAACCCGGAGGTCATCACCAGCGCATCTGGTATATGAGCAGATCAGTCGAGTCCTAGGACTCAGCGGCTGGATTCTCCAGGTTGTCCAGCAACGGACCAAATCCATATTTTCCAAATTGTGGGACAAGAGTGCCCGGATGCGAGTGATCAGAGACTCGACCCTTGGCCGGTCGGCCTCTGGGCACCTGGCTTTCATCAGAGGAGTCGCCCGGAGGCGTTCCTCAGAGAACAAGGGAAGCTTAGGTTCATTTGCAGGGGAAGTGTCCTTGCAATAAAAGAAAGTTCTTTGCCAGTCTTTGATGCGATTTGGGAAAACTGGCTTAGGGAAGACGGAGTTGAGGCGCCGTTGAAGGGCGACGGCGCCACATTGGAGAAGAGGGCCCCCAGAGGTCTCGGGTTGAGGGTTGCAATAAAAGAGCTCGAGCCAAAGGTTGATGTCAGGTTTAATCTGGAGGTAATCCTCACAGAGAACGACGAAATTAGAAAGTGTGAGAATGGAGTTGGGAGCAAGATCGTGAATCCGCAGCTCGTAAAGCTCGAGGAGCTGGCGGAAGAAAAAATCGCCGGGGGGAGAAAAGCCGCGGAATAGGTGCTCCACGAAGACAACTACTTCATCCTTAGCGGGAGAGGGAACAATCTCATCCCCTGGGGCCCGAGCTTGAGCACTAGAGGGAATCAAACCTGAGAGCCTGTGGGTCTTCAATTGCTCCGCCGAGACCACAGATCCACTCCAATCGGCGGAGATCGATCGCTTGGAAGAGGGTTTGGCGGCGGCGGCGGCCGCGGCGGCAATGTTCACCGTCCTGCTCGACGAGGTTGCCTTGGCCTTCGATGTGGTCTTTGAGCGCTTGGGAGCCATGGCGTGCGGGCGGTGCGTGCTGGGCGCGGGAAGAGATGGGCGCGAAGAGAGGAAGAAGAGGTTTTGAGCTGAAGGGGCAAGTGAGGTTTAAGACTTAACCCTTCGCGATTTATAAAGGGGGGTAAAACCCTAGAAAGTCAACTGTGGATAACGTTTCAGTAAAAACGTTCCAGTGGCTAACAAGACAGATAAGGAGTTATAACAGAGAAAGGTCAAAGGTCACAGATGTGGAAGTAGCCGGCTTGTCTCAGAATGACGAGTCCTGTGACAGTGAAATCAGCTTATCTAGCCCTTGTTCGCAAGAGTCACACCAGAACCTGGCCTGCTAGTACAAGGGCAAGAGTAGTGGCTTGAACAAGGGAAAGGTGGGACTCATTTTTATTTTGTTTATTGTTTTAATGCAGGAATTATTCTTGGAGCTAGCAGCAGGGACTTTGGAGCCATTGGCTCAAGTGGAAGGAGTCGACCCAGAGAGTCGAACCAGCAAGTCAGAGGAAGCCGCCAAGCTGTGCCCAAGATAAATTCGGGGGCTACTGATGGGGGGATACTTTATAGGTAGGCCCATGGACCCGGAAAGTAGACCCGCCAAGACCAAGAAGGCCAAAGCCGAGTCACGTATCAAGTCGCATGGGCTGGGCTGGAGACAAGCCGACCAAGGCCCATAATGAAGAAAGGACCCGTCCGGAAGGAGTCCAAGTACAACCCGGAGTCTAAACTTGGAAGACCAAGACGTAGAGTAGGACTCCGTGTTCTAGTATGACTCGGTGTAAATTGTAAGTCCAGAGACCCGGCAGCCTTTATAAGCGGGGTCCTGGACCTTAGATCGACAAGCTCTAAGTCAACCAGTAGTCTAAGCTTCAACCAATAGAGAAACCCTAGCCACCAGAGAGAAGTCGCCGGCTCCTAAGTTGTGGGAGCCGGGTCCTTGTAATCGAGATACAATCAAGAGCAATAACATAGAAGCAGGAAGTAGGTCTTTACCTCTAATCAGAGGGGCCGAACCTGGGTAAATCCTTGTTCCTTGGCGAGATTAACCGTTCCAGCGTACTTCAGTCATCAATGGCCCCAGAACTCATCTTCCCTAAGGAAGAACTTGCCGTGACAACCCCACGACAAGAACACTATATAGCATGCTCCATGCCTCCTTGCCGCCTACTTGCGCACCCATGGTTGCGGCCATGTCCAACATATCAACCATGTCAACATTCTTCAAGGTCGCTCAATCTACCGACGGCATGGCCCTCTTTGACCACACACTTTCCCATGGCGTTTTGATTCTCTTTCTAATGTGCGTGGTGGCTCGACGCACTCCAGGTGCTCACTGATATGTCTCAAACGTATCAATAATTTTTGATGTTCCATGCTTGATTATATATCATTGCCACATGCTTTTATAATGTTTTACATCATTTTGGCATAATTTGTGGAACTAACATATTGACAAGATGCCCAGTGCCAGTTCCTGTTTTCTCCTGTCTTTTTGTTTCAGAATAGTTGTTCGGGGAAGTTTCTCGGAATCAGCTGAAAATTTAAGGGAATTATTTTTACATGGAAACAAAGACTGCGCCAGAAGGAGGCTTGCAGCGGGCCCCACAGACCCCAGACGCCACCTGGCCGCGGTCCAGGCTGAACCGTGCCTAGGCCCCACCTGGGCGTCTTGTCCACCGACTCGCGTCGCCTCTTCGCCAATAAATTCACCATTGACCTAAAAACCCGAGGAGCGTCGACCATATTTCCAAAAAAACATCCGAGGACGCCGTCGTCGCCAACCCTAGTTCGGGAGGGATCTGAAGCTCTTCCCGAAACCCTGCCGGAGGGCGAGATCGTCACCGGAGGCATCTACACCACCATGCCTGCCTCCGGAGTGATGCGTGAGTAGTCCACTATGGGACTACGGGTCGATGCCAGTAGCTAGATGGTTGTCTCTTCTCCTTGTACTCCATTGTCTAGATCTTGTGAGCTGCCTAACATGATCAAGGTCTTATTATCTGTAATTGCTACATGATGTGTTTGCTTGGATCCGATGAATTGTGTAAATCATTACACTTGTTCATCTATGTGTTATGTTTTATTTATGATCTTGCATGCTCTCCGATGCTAGTGGATGCTTCGGCCGAAGTAATTGTTAGTGTTATAAGAGACGAGCAAAGTTAACCACTATCTAAAGATAGAACCCAACCCCGTGATCCTAGAGATTTAGAGGTTGCCGACGATCAGAAGACCGTTAAAATCAAATAGAGGTAAGATGGCACCGAGATCAGAGTGAATTGGGTAAGGAGTAAAAGAATCCTAGGAAGGTTTTCACAACCCATTTTTAGGTTATAAATAATTTTCAAACTAGACTCGACATCGACCAATAGAAAGGGTTTCCTACAGGCAGTCCTGCTCTGATACCAAATTGTAGCGCCCCGACCCCAGAACTATACAGTGGAACGTTGTGTAACCGGTCATGCTACATAATTGAGGGTTACTGGGTTTACCAATCCCAGGCCAAAACTCATTGGCAGGAGTGCTCGGAATGGATCATCGGCACACAACACCTCAATCATGTCATAAGCTCAGACATCGCTTCCATGTATAGTAAAGAGATCAAGACTTGTGAAACAAACTGGTACATTGCATGACTCTATGACACAAAACATATAGCAACTCATATAATGAGAAGAATACAAATATTACACATCAAAAGGATCACAGATCCAACAATTCAACAAGCGTAAGCGGGTAGTGTTGTCTAACAACAAGAAGCAAATATATGGCCTAAGAGGCCTACAAATAAACATCACCCAAGCCAGCTTGTTCCACGGTCCCAAGCTGCCACCTGGGAACCCCAGACTACTCGTCGATGTCAATAAAGAACCCACCTTCCAGTTCGGCGACGTCCTCCTCTGAAACAAGTAATAATCAACAAAGCAAGGCTGAGTACGACGTACTCGCAAGAATTAGTAGGGCGATATAGGCCCGATGCTGACGGAGGCTCTAAAGCTGTATGATGTAGCTATTTTTCATAAAGCTAGATTTCCTTTGTAAAAGATATAACAAGACCCACGACATCGTCTATTCAGAATAATTTTCATAAAGGGGATAAGAGAGTAAACTTTTCATCTTCGGTTCTCATCGAACCTACTTGTAGCCAAAACATCACTCGTCTCCACCAAGGCACTCCCTCGAATCACCCTCGAGGAAATGAACCTTTTATCACACTTTGAAATGCAACCTCTAGCTGCCATATCAATTAGGTTAATGTTATCTATGAGCTAATCCGCCTTTCCCAAGAGTTCGTCCATAACCGCGGACACGGCTTTTCGAAAAGATTTACCCTGCAGGGGTGTACTAATTTACCCATTGGTACCGTCCGGCTCACCTAGTTGGCCCTCTTCCGGGGAAGGCCGGCAAGCAGGCGCGGTTAAACCTTTACCTCGCGTGAGACTATCCAAGAGTCATCTGTGGCCACAGGACAAGTTTACCCAGCCTCAGCCCCTGCCCCATCGCCACATCCTAAACACCACCATCCTCATCATTTCTTTTTCCGCTCACACACACGGCAAATGGAAATAGCAAACTAGAGGACCCTTGGATACGCCCGCACAAGTTATTCAGTTAGTGAGGCGCCCATACACCCACCAATGGCAGCACGTTCGTTTCTTGGTTCTAGCTAAAAGCACTCTCAGCCTAGGCGGCAGGAATGAGGCAAAACACCATCCCCGATGGCAACTCATCCAAGCCTTTTAGCAAATTAATTATCCACCACAAGTAACCATCATATCCGACCATTCCTCCACCATTCATAATAATGGATTTAAATCACCGGACAACATATATTATTTGACTAGCATGGCTAAGCATAGCTAAGCATATATAACAACAAATATATCTTTGTCTCCGGCCAACACATCAAACCTAGGGTTTATAGGAGGGGAAGCATGTGATGGTTCAGGGGATAAACATGCATTCATAGGATACTCTACATCTTGATCAAAAGAGACATTTGAATCGCATGCAATATTCTGGTGGATAAAATAAGTTTGTAAAACAATAGGATGCTAGATGCCAAGAAGGTTAGGTTAGCTCTTGCCTTGCTGATAGTACTGGGCGCGTTGTTCGTCGAGGTATTGTGGTGGAACCTCGACTCCGGAATCTAACGAAACACAACAATAACAGGAAACGAAATAAATAACATGAATACATGGTGCAATGCACAATCATGATGATATGGTCAAATTATGCATTGAAATCATATTGGGCATCTCCCACAAGTTAAATGGAACCCCTAAAATAAATATTGCAATTAACGGGTCAAAACTCCATCTTTAACTTAGTGATTTGCGTTATTTATCAAAACGTCCAGTACTGAAATATGGGTCCTAAATGCATGAAAATGACATTATTAGATAGGTATTAACCTACTGATCGTTTTGGTACTTCATTTGCAATTTTCCGATTAACGATGAATAAATGGTGATTTAAACGGTTATGCGATTTAAATCATTTTAACCAATTCGAAAATGACATCAAAGGAAAGTTGGTTAATTGCTGTGAACTTAACATAGTTAGTTAGCATTTGCCTTGCTGATCATTTTGGTATTTTATTCACAATTTTTGAGTGATTATTTCTCAAGTTATGAATTTCCCAAAATTGGAATTAAATCTGCCATTTTAATAATTTTAATTAAACAGCAATTTAAATGTTCATTAGTGCATGGAAATAGAACTAAAATGTAGATGTTGTTTTTCTGAACATTTATAGATCTTATTTATAATTTTTGGATCAAAATTCATAAAGTTATGGATTTTATAAATTCCAATTATATTCTGCCATTTTATTTAATTTAAATAAAACAGGCAATTTAAGTTTAACCAAAAAAAAATCCAACTAATGGCACTAATATTTAGAGTTTATTTAGCTGAGCATTTTGACATATTATTTGCAATTTTCTGAATTATAAAACTCTAGATATGAATTTCCAAAATTTTGAATGACTCACAGGTGATTTGCATTTCACATTTAAATTTCAATTTCAAAAATTCATTTGCATGTGGGAGTTGCATAATTGAACAGGTTATGAATTTAGAAACCTTCTGATACCTTATTTGCAATTTTTGGATCTACCAATTAAAAGTTATGGATTTTACCATTTTCTGTTTATTTTCTGGAAAAACAAAAATAAGAACAGATGACGTCAGCATGCGTCACAGGGTAGGGGTGCGGGATGTTGAGCATCAATTCGTCGAATTGAAGCGAAATTGGTCGCGGGGACGAGCACTAGGCACTAGAGGGAAAGGAGAGGAGTCCAGGGGGGCGGCGGATTGGACCATATGGTCGCCGGAGTTGCGCCGGCGACCATGTCCAGCGGCGGCGGACGATGGAGCTCGGGGGAGACAGCCTAGAGAGGGAGAGAGGGAAGGGGGAGTGGTCCATTCGGTCGAGGTGCTCACCACGAGCACGTTGCCGTGGTCGGAGACGGCGGGGGAGGGACGACGGCGGCGCGATGGTGATCGACGCGCGGCGGCCGGCGTCGAGCACGCGAGCTCGATTCGCGCGATTTGGAGGCCTCCCAGCACAGCTCTGTCGACTAGGAGGGAGAGGAGGAAGAGGCGTTCCTGTTGGCGGCGTCCATGTGCTCCGCGGTGGCCTCGGTCGCCGGCGATTGAAGGGGACGGCGGCGGCTAGACATCGGCCATGGGAGCTCGCAGGGGGGGAGCTAGGGTTAGGGTTTGGGGCGAGAGAGGGAGCAGGTGGGGAGAGCAGCAGGGGGTCCTTATCGACGCGGCAGCAGGGGGGCCGGCAGGGAGGCGCAGGAGGTGAGGCCACGGCGACGGCATGGTGCGGCAGTGCCCTTCCTGTGCGCCAAAGTGAAGGAGGGAGGAGGTGCCGACAGGGGGGGCCCCACCTGTAAGAGATTTAAACATTTGCTTTTTCCAATTTTCTGATTTAGAAACAGCAGGACTTTAGTGAATTAACAGAGGCACCAGGACATTTTATAAAATGTGCAAAAATTCATATAGGCTCCATTTAACCCTTATAGCCTCCACAAAATTTGGTGGCCCAAAGTAAAATGTTTTAGACATCATTTGTTCACAGCTTTTGAATGTGGCAATTTTTAATAATTGCCTAAATGTATTTATTTGGAGTACTTAAGAAATTCCAAAAATAATGGAATTATTCATGGAGGCTCCCAATATAGTTATGAAGTTCCCCATGATTTTATTTTGAATTTTTGGAATGGTTTGACATGGTTTCAATAATAGGAGTTGGTTTAACTCAAATTTAAAGTCCCAATTTATTTAATTGTTTGGTAAAATTTACTTTGCCCAAATCATTATGAAATGCCTTCTTGGAACTTCCTGGACAATTATGTAAGCTCAAGAATAATTTGTTTTGCCAATCTGAGCAATTACATTTGGTTTGGGAAAGGTAAGGGAGGGGTCTCTTCCCTTTTAAGATTTCCAATGTTGGCAATATTCCATTTAGCAAATTTTAACTATGTATGCCATGATGCAATGCAAAGCAAAAAGTGAAAATTTGGCCCATATTTTAGGGTACCAAATCTAGGCTGTTACAAATCTACCCCCCTTACAAGAATCTCGCCCGAGATTCCTAGAGTAGGAAGAGGGAAGAGGGAAACACGGCAACCCTTAACTTCAACGATCTTCTTGATCCCACGATGATCTTCCTTGTTGCAGAGAGTAAGGTAACTAGCATGACGTGCCGACGAGAAAGTCAGAAGATAGTTCAAGGTGATAGACAAGTTTTCATCAAGGTTGGAAATATGAACTTTGGACAAGACCATAAGCCATTGGGGAAAACTAGGAACAACTTGACCAACCAAAGGTCGAGCGGAGGATAGGGCAAATGACCGAGAGACATTTTTAGCAACACCACGTTAATGTTCTCCTCGATGTTCTAGATACCACCATCAGGCTTCGGGAAAGCCTTCAATAGGTCATCAAGTGGAGGTTGGACCTTTAAGATTTCAAAGAGACCATCAGGGCAACTTCTAGAATAAGTAGCACAATATCCTGATGGAGAGTGGTTGACTTTACGAAAGGCAAGAGGATATCACATTAGACCTTCCAGTTAAGTAGGGCAACCACCACCTCAAACTTGCCGGATTTACACAAGGCCTATGTCATACTCTTAAGAACACCAACCATCATTTCTACTTGAGATTCAGATTTGGTTAAACATGCGGATATTTCAGACTTGACATGTCCGAGGGAGGAGTAACAATAGTTAACGAGAGGTAAGGGTTCTCAATATTTGACCACAGCGTCAAGCTCCAGGACACTAGCTAGTTTGCGAGAGGAAAATTTGCTTTTCCAAACAAACGCTGTGATCTTTAGAGTTTCGACACGAATCTAACTCATTGACCAAAGGTGGACACCTGAACAAGGGACTTGGCAGCACAGTCAAACTCGGATTGATGATCTGACTACCAATCATGCGAAGAGTGCCATAAGAGTCCTTGGATGTCAAAGCAACATCAATTGTTGAGTATATCCGATTACCACCTCAATATGCATCCTCAACAATCTCGAGCCCTTGTAGCTCGGAGGTAGATGGATAAGGAAGGGTAAGAGCATCACTTCATCAAGTATGTCATGAGACTAAGCACGACCTCTGGATATAAGGAGTGTGACACTCTAGAGTTGAACAGAACAGAAGTTGGACAAGCCTCTAATTCTGCGGATTACAATAGTTTGACCTGGTCCAAGAAATGGACAAGGTACCGGAGTTTGTTTCTCCTAACATCCCGATGTGGAATGTCTTGATGGACCACAAGGGTAACATGCATCGGATCACCCCAATGCACGATAACACTTGACTGTCAACTGACAGATAAAGGTCGGACAACAATTCACAAGTAAGAAACGTGCTCAGGAGAAATCCCAAGATGTTGCAGAAGCACAAGATAGCACTCTTCCAACAACTAGTGCTGAAAGGGTTTTACTAACCAGTGTCGCAGTAGGAGGCACAACGATAGCAGGGAAACTCGCGACAGGGAAGAGCTTTGTTGCCGCAATTCAATTACGACTACAACCACCAAATTGAAGATTAACTTCAAATTTAGGCAACCTGATGTAGGGTTTGACAATCAACATCAGGGTTTCAAAAGGAAGGATCTTGGGTTAAAGGTCAGCTTCATGCACCGGGACTCACAATAGCATAATGCTCACAAGGGTGACAACCCTCATGAATCATTACACCTGAGCCCTAGCACAATCCGGGATCTTTGGTTCAAGATCTTGGGCTAAAGCAAGGAATTTCTTGACGATCCGCAACACTTTCTTTCTTCGGCTTTAGAATCTGGCAGACGAGCAAAGTTAACCACTATCTAAAGATAGAACCCAACCCCGTGATCCTAGAGATTTAGAGGTTGCCGACGATCAGAAGACCGTTAAAATCAAATAGAGGTAAGATGGCACCGAGATCAGAGTGAATTGGGTAAGGAGTAAAAGAATCCTAGGAAGGTTTTCACAACCCATTTTTAGGTTATAAATAATTTTCAAACTAGACTCGACATCGACCAATAGAAAGGGTTTCCTACAGGCAGTCCTGCTCTGATACCAAATTGTAGCGCCCCGACCCCAGAACTATACAGTGGAACGTTGTGTAACCGGTCATGCTACATAATTGAGGGTTACTGGGTTTACCAATCCCAGGCCAAAACTCATTGGCAGGAGTGCTCGGAATGGATCATCGGCACACAACACCTCAATCATGTCATAAGCTCAGACATCGCTTCCATGTATAGTAAAGAGATCAAGACTTGTGGAACAAACTGGTACATTGCATGACTCTACGACACAAAACATATAGCAACTCATATAATGAGAAGAATACAAATATCACACATCAAAAGGATCACAGATCCAACAATTCAACAAGCGTAAGCGGGTAGTGTTGTCTAACAACAAGAAGCAAATATATGGCCTAAGAGGCCTACAAATAAACATCACCCAAGCCAGCTTGTTCCACGGTCCCAAGCTGCCACCTGGGAACCCCAGACTACTCGTCGATGTCAATAAAGAACCCACCTTCCAGTTCGGTGACGTCCTCCTCTGAAACAAGTAATAATCAACAAAGCAAGGCTGAGTACGACGTACTCGCAAGAATTAGTAGGGCGATATAGGCCCGATGCTGACGGAGGCTCTAAAGCTGTATGATGTAGCTATTTTTCATAAAGCTAGATTTCCTTTGTAAAAGATATAACAAGACCCACGGCATCGTCTATTCAGAATAATTTTCATAAAGGGGATAAGAGAGTAAACTTTTCATCTTCGGTTCTCATCGAACCTACTTGTAGCCAAAACATCACTCGTCTCCACCAAGGCACTCCCTCGAATCACCCTCGAGGAAATGAACCTTTTATCACACTTTGAAATGCAACCTCTAGCTGCCATATCAATTAGGTTAATGTTATCTATGAGCTAATCCGCCTTTCCCAAGAGTTCGTCCATAACCGCGGACACGGCTTTTCGAAAAGATTTACCCTGCAGGGGTGTACTAATTTACCCATTGGTACCGTCCGGCTCACCTAGTTGGCCCTCTTCCGGGGAAGGCCGGCAAGCAGGCGCGGTTAAACCTTTACCTCGCGTGAGACTATCCAAGAGTCATCTGTGGCCACAGGACAAGTTTACCCAGCCTCAGCCCCTGCCCCATCGCCACATCCTAAACACCACCATCCTCATCATTTCTTTTTCCGCTCACACACACGGCAAATGGAAATAGCAAACTAGAGGACCCTTGGATACGCCCGCACAAGTTATTCAGTTAGTGAGGCGCCCATACACCCACCAATGGCAGCACGTTCGTTTCTTGGTTCTAGCTAAAAGCACTCTCAGCCTAGGCGGCAGGAATGAGGCAAAACACCATCCCCGATGGCAACTCATCCAAGCCTTTTAGCAAATTAATTATCCACCACAAGTAACCATCATATCCGACCATTCCTCCACCATTCATAATAATGGATTTAAATCACCGGACAACATATATTATTTGACTAGCATGGCTAAGCGTAGCTAAGCATATATAACAACAAATATATCTTTGTCTCCGGCCAACACATCAAACCTAGGGTTTATAGGAGGGGAAGCATGTGATGGTTCAGGGGATAAACATGCATTCATAGGATACTCTACATCTTGATCAAAAGAGACATTTGAATTGCATGCAATATTCTGGTGGATAAAATAAGTTTGTAAAACAATAGGATGCTAGATGCCAAGAAGGTTAGGTTAGCTCTTGCCTTGCTGATAGTACTGGGCGCGTTGTTCGTCGAGGTATTGTGGTGGAACCTCGACTCCGGAATCTAACGAAACACAACAATAACAGGAAACGAAATAAATAACATGAATACATGGTGCAATGCACAATCATGATGATATGGTCAAATTATGCATTGAAATCATATTGGGCATCTCCCACAAGTTAAATGGAACCCCTAAAATAAATATTGCAATTAACGGGTCAAAACTCCATCTTTAACTTAGTGATTTGCGTTATTTATCAAAACGTCCAGTACTGAAATATGGGTCCTAAATGCATGAAAATGACATTATTAGATAGGTATTAACCTACTGATCGTTTTGGTACTTCGTTTGCAATTTTCCGATTAACGATGAATAAATGGTGATTTAAACGGTTATGCGATTTAAATCATTTTAACCAATTCGAAAATGACATCAAAGGAAAGTTGGTTAATTGCTGTGAACTTAACATAGTTAGTTAGCATTTGCCTTGCTGATCATTTTGGTATTTTATTCACAATTTTTGAGTGATTATTTCTCAAGTTATGAATTTCCCAAAATTGGAATTAAATCTGCCATTTTAATAATTTTAATTAAACAGCAATTTAAATGTTCATTAGTGCATGGAAATAGAACTAAAATGTAGATGTTGTTTTTCTGAACATTTATAGATCTTATTTATAATTTTTGGATCAAAATTCATAAAGTTATGGATTTTATAAATTCCAATTATATTCTGCCATTTTATTTAATTTAAATAAAACAGGCAATTTAAGTTTAACCAAAAAAAATCCAACTAATGGCACTAATATTTAGAGTTTATTTAGCTGAGCATTTTGACATATTATTTGCAATTTTCTGAATTATAAAACTCTAGATATGAATTTCCAAAATTTTGAATGACTCACAGGTGATTTGCATTTCACATTTAAATTTCAATTTCAAAAATTCATTTGCATGTGGGAGTTGCATAATTGAACAGGTTATGAATTTAGAAACCTTCTGATACCTTATTTGCAATTTTTGGATCTACCAATTAAAAGTTATGGATTTTACCATTTTCTGTTTATTTTCTGGAAAAACAAAAATAAGAACAGATGACGTCAGCATGCGTCACAGGGTAGGGGTGCGGGATGTTGAGCATCAATTCGTCGAATTGAAGCGAAATTGGTCGCGGGGACGAGCACTAGGCACTAGAGGGAAAGGAGAGGAGTCCAGGGGGGCGGCGGATTGGACCATATGGTCGCCGGAGTTGCGCCGGCGACCATGTCCAGCGGCGGCGGACGATGGAGCTCGGGGGCGACGGCCTAGAGAGGGAGAGAGGGAAGGGGGAGTGGTCCATTCGGTCGAGGTGCTCACCACGAGCACGTTGCCGTGGTTGGAGACGGCGGGGGAGGGACGACGGCGGCGCGATGGTGATCGACGCGCGGCGGCCGGCGTCGAGCACGCGAGCTCGATTCGCGCGATTTGGAGGCCTCCCAGCACAGCTCTGTCGACTAGGAGGGAGAGGAGGAAGAGGCGTTCCTGTTGGCGGCGTCCATGTGCTCCGCGGTGGCCTCGGTCGCCGGCGATTGAAGGGGACGGCGGCGGCTAGACATCGGCCATGGGAGCTCGCAGGGGGGGAGCTAGGGTTAGGGTTTGGGGCGAGAGAGGGAGCAGGTGGGGGAGAGCAGCAGGGGGTCCTTATCGAGGCGGCAGCAGGGGGGCCGGCAGGGAGGCGCAGGAGGTGAGGCCACGGCGACGGCATGGTGCGGCAGTGCCCTTCCTGTGCGCCACAGTGAAGGAGGGAGGAGGAGCCGACAGGGGGGGCCCACTTGTAAGAGATTTAAACATTTGCTTTTTCCAATTTTCTGATTTAGAAACAGCAGGACTTTAGTGAATTAACAGAGGCACCAGGACATTTTATAAAATGTGCAAAAATTCATATAGGCTCCATTTAACCCTTATAGCCTCCACAAAATTTGGTGGCCCAAAGTAAAATGTTTTAGACATCATTTGTTCACAGCTTTTGAATATGGCAATTTTTAATAAGTGCCTAAATGTATTTATTTGGAGTACTTAAGAAATTCCAAAAATAATGGAATTATTCATGGAGGCTCCCAATATAGTTATGAAGTTCCCCATGATTTTATTTTGAATTTTTGGAATGGTTTGACATGGTTTCAATAATAGGAGTTGGTTTAACTCAAATTTAAAGTCCCAATTTATTTAATTGTTTGGTAAAATTTACTTTGCCCAAATCATTATGAAATGCCTTCTTGGAACTTCCTGGACAATTATGTAAGCTCAAGAATAATTTGTTTTGCCAATCTGAGCAATTACATTTGGTTTGGGAAAGGTAAGGGAGGGGTCTCTTCCCTTTTAAGATTTCCAATGTTTGCAATATTCCATTTAGCAAATTTTAACTATGTATGCCATGATGCAATGCAAAGCAAAAAGTGAAAATTTGGCCCATATTTTAGGGTACCAAATCTGGGCTGTTACAGTTTGCTGGGATCCGATGGATTATGAAGTTATGTTCAGATTGTGCATGATTCTTATATGAGTAATTTATGTTTTTGCATGCTCTCCGATGTGCGTAGTTACTTTGGCCAAGTGATTGTGTGTATCTCCAAGAGAGGGTATTTATGCTAGATAGTGGGTTCATGCCCCCTTTTGTTCCTGGGCACGAGTGATAGAAACGTCTAAGGGCGAGGGTGTGCTGTTGCTACTAAGGGTAAAACAACGGTGTTAATGTCTATTTTGATATTATTATTGCTTAGTTCATGCACTTTACTCAATGCAATTGTCTATTTTGCTTGCAACTTAATACCGTTGGGTGACAGGCTGGATAGCGATCCCACAGTGGACTTTTTAGACAAAGACGCAGTTGGACTCAACGGTCTTTGTTCCTTGTCGTGATGCCTCCATAAATATTATCATGTCCTTTTTGTCATAGCTAAATTGGGTTTGTGTCATAATCTTGTCAATTGCCTAGCTGTAATTTGTTCGCCCATCACATGCATATTTATTTACTTGAGAGACTCCACTAATGAACCCATTCCCCCCGGTCCATCTTTTTACATTGTTTTCAACCTCATTTACTTGCTTTTAATCATCATTATTCCTCTGGTCACTTTTTCATATTTTATCTATTTCATCATACAATTAACCGCTTTGTTTTCTGCGAGACCGGAAAGATTGACAACCTTTCCGCCGTTGGGGGCAAAGTATTTTGGTTGAGTGTGTGCAGATCCACGTCTGTTGAAGGTTAAGCACCAGAGATCTTCAACATTCACCTCGTTGTTGATTTCAAGGTCCTACTAGTTCGATAAACCTCGGTTCGTTAAACGAGGGAAAACTGCTACTAGCTACAATTCCGCCTTCGCTTGGGGAACCACCCAACTTATCAATATCCACCATCAAGGAGCCTCCCCAAGCTTGAGCTTTTAACCCTTCTTTATCTTCATTCATCACCTCGCTCTTGAATACTTGAAAACTTCCTTCATGCAAAACTTATCGCAACTTCATTAGAGGGGTTAGTCCACAAAAATAAATCTTCCTTCAGTTCCAAAGCACATATCATGAACTTATTTTTAAACTTTAGCTACTGTCACCAGGATCTAAATAAAGTTCTCGGCCTCAAAAGAACCTCACTTTGCCCATAAAACAAGAAATGCAAAACTAAGACAGCTCTCAAAAACAAAATACACTGTAAAGATGAATTTTTTTGGGGTACTTTTGGACCTAAATCAGAAAAAGTAAAACTAGAGAAAGTTAAACAAAACCCTGATGCTTGCTGTCAAAAATATTTAGCCACAGATGACCCTCTGTGATGTTTTAGAATTTCGAACTGTGAAGAACAGAAATCTGTTTCTGAACAGCAAACTCACAAATTAGTCTCCCTCTCCTTAGAGGCTATTCTTGGCAAAAAAAACCAAAACAAAAAGATACAAGGGTGTTGTTACAGAGTTAAAATCACCCAAAACACAACCAAAACATAAAGAAACTGTAGGTAAAAATAAAATGGGTTGCCTCCCATAATCTCTTTTCTTTAACGCCTTTTAGCTAGGCACAAGGGCAAATTCAAGTTTTATCAATAGTACCAACTTCAAGATAATTTTTTGGCTTAACAATGGAATAAAAAGGTTGCTTTATCCTCTTCCCAGGGAAACGTTCCATCCCTTTTTTCAGTAGGAATTGAAATTTAATATTGCCCACTCTCATATCAATAATAGCACCAACAGTTCTAAGAAACAATCTTCCCAAAACAATAGGACAAGGAAGTTTAAAATCAAGATACATAAAAATAAAATCAACTGGAACGTAATTACCATTAACCATGATGAGAACATCATCTATTTTACCGAAAGCTGTATGCGAAGTGGCATCAAGAAAATTCACATTCAAATCACAGTCTTCTAGTGGTCTAAAATCAAGGGCATCATATAACTTTTTTTTGGCATAATGGAGATACTAGAACCAAGATCACACAAAGCACTACACTCAAAATCATTAACTTCCATCTTGATGGTAGGTTACCAAGCATCCTCTAATTTCCTAGGAATAAAGAATTCACATTTAATCCTTTCTTCCGTCACTTCAATAAGAGCATTAGTAATATGCTTAGTAAAAGCCAAGTTCATTTTACTAGCGTGTTTTAGCAAGCTTTTGTGAAAACTTTATAACTTCAGTAAGGTTGCAATTATCAAGATCATTGTCATAAAAAATAACAGGAGCATTATCACCTAAAGAATCCTTATTATCAAAACTAATTTCAACATTTTTATCAACAACAATTTCTGCATTGACTGAAAGTTTTGGACTTTTCTTAGGTATAGTAGAATTTTTTCCAACTCCAATTCTTTTACCATTGGTATACTTAGGTCCTGTAGATGAGTCTTGAGCATTTAAAATTTTAATATCCTCATTAGTATAAATAGTGCAAACATTAGCAACCTTACTATTTTCAGCAATTTCAGCCTCTCTTTCTTCACTTTCCCACCTAGCATGCAATTCGGCAAACATCCTTATATTGTTGTCAATTTAATTTGTATGGAATTTAAAGTTTTATGTTCCTTAACATTACGAGGAAAATTTTTTATTTTAAGAAAAATCAACTTCATGAGAAATGTTATCAACTTTAGCAACAAGATTAGCAAGTTTCTCAAGCTTTTCCTCAACAATTTTATTAAAAGCCTTTTGTGAAGTGATAAAATCTTTATGCATGCTTTCAAGATCAGAGGGCACACTTCTATTATTGTTGTAAGAATTACCATAAGAATTGACATAAGGATTACCATTATTTGGAGGAAAAGGTTTACAATTATTGTTACCAGAGTTATTCCTATAAGCATTGTTGTTGGAATTATTTTTAACAAAATTAACATCAACTTGCTCCTCTGTAGCAGCCAAAGAAGCTAAAGTAACATTATTTGGATCAATAGGAACTTGTTTGCTAGCAAGCATAGACATAATCATATCAACCTTATCACTCAGAGAGGAGATTTCCACGACATAATTTACCTTCTTACCACTTGGAGCTCTCTCGGTGTGCCATTGCGAATAATTTGCCATCATTTCATCCAAGAATTTTGTTGCTGCACCTAATGTAGTGGACATGAAGGTACCTCCAGCGGCCAAATCCAATAGGTTCCTTGAAGAAAAATTTAATCCTTCATAAAAAGTTTGGATGACCATCCAAGTAGTCAGACCATGAGTGGGACAATTTTTAACTAGAGATTTCATTCTCTCCCAAGCTTGAGCAACATGTTCATTATCAAATTGTTTAAATTCATAATGTTACTCCTTAATTGTATAATTTTTACAGGTGGATAATACTTCTCAATAAAAGCATCTTTGCATTTAGTCCAAGAGTCAATACTATTTCTAGGCAAAGATAATTGGAAATCTGTATCGGGTCATAGGACCAGCTGATCACATTATCTGGACCACCCTTCTGTGTCCTGATCACCCAGCAGCATGTGTATTCTCCAAAGTATATTGGTTGTATATTACTCTCCTGGCACGTTGGACCCCACCTTTACGGGACTTTTCATGTACCAACACACCGTGATTCGCGATTGTCCAGGACGTCGTGCCTGTTTCTTGTACCGGGACACAGCGTTTCTGTACCGACGCCGTCTTCCCAATTTATTGCTACCACTGCTCCCCGCACATAACTATAGGGAGAGGTGATCCCCAATTCATCTCTCTCAAACCCTAGGTCCAGACATGGCATCTTCCTCCTCCTCCTCCAGGGGATACTGTGTTCTTATAGTCGTGGCTAATCTGTTTTCCCTCCAAATAGTGATTCAGATTTTGAATTTTTAATTTCAAATTTGCCGACCACAGTTTTGAGCCTTTCCTCTAAAAATGCTCTAGCAGCACATCCTTTGCATTACGCATCCACCTCTTGACAATATGTTTCTCTGGTATCTTATCGACACCCATATAGTCCATCACCTACACAAAACACATATCACATGTATTCATGACACCACAAAAGAGGGGACTAAAAATTAAAGGTATGAACAAAACAAGTCAATCTTTCAAACCTTGAGGACATGACAGCAAACCACTCCCATGTGATCGAACAAACCGCATTCGCACTCAAAGAAGAATTCGTCGCTACGAATTCTGACAAAAAATACAACCCTGCACCACCTCTCTCTCTTCTCCGGTTTCATGTGTTTTGCCAAGTACAGCTTCTCTTTCTCCTCCACACGATACGCCCCAGCCTGATACAAATTCTGTCCAAATTGTTCAAACATTGCTCGTGTGTATATTTTACTTGCATGCTCCTCGATTGGCAGGTTCACATGCATTCTCGTACTCATCTGTAGTGAGCATGTGATTGATCACTTTATGGAACTCAGCCCTGAACTCGCTTTCTTTTCCCGTATAGAGGACCTAGGTTCTCTTTGGCCTTCTTCAACACATGCCATTTGCACCACCTGTGGATTGTTCCAGGCAGTACATTCTTTATCGCCACCTCCATTGCTCTGTTCTGATCTGCAGCTAGCATACAGGCAGTTTATCAGGTTGTTGAAAAAACAGCATGCCAATATTATTTTTTGTCTTCCACAGCCATGGGAACAAACCAGAATTTGTAAAACAATTACGTACCAGTTAGTATAGTCTTCGGTGCCTCTCCACCCATCATTCTAACAAACTCCGTGAACACCCACTCAAAGCTTTCTGTTTGCTCATCCCGCAGCAACACACCACCTAAAATTATGCTCTGGAAGTGGTTGTTCACCCCAACGAAAAGACCAAATGGCATGTCGTACAGATTTGTCCTATAAGTTGTGTCGAACGTTACGACGTCACCGAAGAACTTATACTGCATACGGCTTGATCCATTTGTCCACATTAGGTTCTTTATCCTGCTATCTGTATCAGCTAGCATTCTGTAAGTAAATTCCCTATCTGTTGCGCCTATCTCCGCAAACACTTCCATCGTCTTCCTAACGTTGTCATCAGCCTGCTCTTTGCTAATCCGTCCACACAAGTTTTTTAATGTTCTTTTCGTGAGAGGTACATTCCCGACACCAGGGACGGATCCACACATGGTCTTTGGTGAACACCCAAAATTTACTACAAAAATATGTATACAGTATATTGTGTACATATACATCATTTGTTCCATTTCTTAGCACGTATACGTCGTGTTTCAAGTCCAAATCGAGGATAAACAACGAATTTGTACTTTTTTAGCGTAAAATAACGAATAATTTTCAGTTTTCACCCATATGTTTTGTGTTGATTGGAATTTGAACACCCAAAATAATTTCTGGATCCGTCTCTGCCCGACACCACCAAAAAAACTACCAACAATACTGTACACCTTCCTGATATTTATGTTGTTCTCCCTCAGTTGTCTCACTAAATCCTTCGTGTATGCATCAATGTGTTTGTGGGAATGCTAGAATACCTTTTCACCATAAGTGACAGACAGGGAGTGGTTTTGATTAGCCGCTGTTCTGTTATGTACCAGCCACGGTCCTTTGTTCTAAGCAAACGAATCATTGCCGGGCACCCGCACCGACAGGACCATGTGTTCTCACCTTCGGTCTTACCCTGCCAATTCAAAACGGTACCTTTCAGCACAAAGATTTTACGTCATATATTTTTCTTCAAGGATTGTTGTGCATAGAAAGGATATACTCTAGTAACGAGTACTTACCGAGCAACCGCACACCATTTCCTGCATTGTCTTCGTGCGCTCTGGATTCAGACTGCTTTTTTCGTAACAAATGCCAAAACCATGCTCCCAGGAATACAGGTTGTAGAAGTCGTATATCTTGCTGAGCGAGTCGAATGTCATTCCTAGCACTGGCTCCACTACATGGTCGCCCCTCTTCTCAGGGTAGCTTTTGATTGACTTCTCCAACGCCCCAACTCTGTTTGCACACGGCGTACGTTCAGCAGCATTTCCTCCAACCCTTACCCTACACGACATTTCGGTTGCAAAAATTTCTTCTTAAGCGGACAATTTTTTATCAGTAATCCATACCGGAAAAATATATAATCATCAACTGCATACACATTTTTACACATTGCAGCTGCACATAGTCTACTTCTCCGTGAACTGAACTCAAGTTTCATGGCACCAACCTTTTCGTCCAGCCCGGAGCCTCCGGGTTGACCCGGAGAGTTCATTGCTCTGAGGTTGCTGGTCCATCATCATCTCAATCCCTCTTGCTCAACACCGAATTGTATATAGATTGCACAACTCGTAATGGCCGTGGCTCCTCTCCACACTCCCTCTGCTCTCCGCAACTCCTAAACTACACCTCGATCGCGGCTGATTTTGGCCTACGCTATCTGGTTCCTCGCCCGCATCGTCCTGTTGTATACCTGCAACCATGCTAAACTCTCCTGACTCCCGACGGGCCTGACCTGCCGCCATCGCGACCTGCGTAGCAGCCACTACCCCTACTACACCTTCGTCCCTCAGGACAACTGAATACCCTGGATCCATACTTGCTAGGTTGTCCGCCGAATCTCCAACCTCAAGCCTGTGCATGACTAAACGGGATCGGCAGCTCGAAATCAGCCCTGAACCCAAACCTTACGCCCCCGCTAAATTGAAAAGGGAAATCACAGAGAACTCACCTCTCCAGTGGGAATGCCATGCTAACCCAGGTGAATGACAGCGCCGGAACCTTCCCATCCCAACTCCGACGAGGGCGCTGGAGAAATGGCTGCTGCTAGGGGCCAGCTCTCCGCCGCCGCCGTTCTTCCCCTCTTCCTCCTACCTATCCAGCAACGGAACTCGAAAAGGGGATCGAACGACGTGGCAAGCCCGGCCCCCGTGTAAGTTAACCTGATGGGAAACAAAATTGTGGACTACCAGTACAACATTTTCACTAACTTCCCGTACGACCGGAACGAGAAAATGGTCGTCAACTGACCCTGCCACGCCGTCCGCTACCTCATTTAAATGAGAAGCAGCATCATCACCACTAGCACTAGAAAATTTCTCTTTCATGACATGATTTAACAAAGCAGGTTTATCTCGTAAAATTTGGCTTTGGAAGCCGGTGGAGCTATAAGTGTGCATATAAAATCATTGTTGTTCGTTCTAGTGAAGTCACACAACTTAGTATTCTCAGATGAACCCATTTTAACAATATTAAAGCAAGATACTAAGCAAAACAAAAAGAAACTACTTGCTGGATTTTTGTTTGTGTTTTTGAGTTTTAAAGCAAACGAAAAGAAAAACAAGACTAACAAAAAATATACCAAGCAAGACAATAAAAAGTAAAGTGCAAGGACGTGCGAAACTCCCCTAGCCGAAGCTTCCAAGTCCCCGGCAACGGCGCCAGAAAATATGCTTGATGGCGTGGATCACACATTCGCTAGGGAACCCCAAGAGGAAGGTATAATGCAGCGTAGCTGTAGTTTTCCCTTAATTACAAAACCAAGGTTGTCAGATCCAGTAGGACTTGGAGAAGGCTTAGCAAGGTGTCAGCGGCGCCATTTACGACAATTGACGTTGACCTGCACACAATCACGAACATTGCCCCAACGAAATAGAGAGGTTGTCAATCTCTCCGGCTTGCTGAACACAAAGAATTAATTGTGCAAGTGTAAAAATATGACGAGAGTAAAATATGACTAGCGAGAAAATGAGTACGGAAAGCTATTAAAACGGTTATAAACAATGTAGGAAAATAGGATCGGGGTCCACGGATAACTAGTGGTGTCTCTCCAGAAGATATGCATAATGGGTAAATAAATTATAGCAAGCCAATTTACAAATTGTGGGCGCATAACAATGCTATCATAAAACAATATAGTTCACCGTTTCATTTAATATGTGCATTACGTCAAAATACATAGACTGTTATCCAACTACGTCTATGATTAATAATCCACCCCCGAGATTGCTATCCAGCATGTCTCCCAGAATTATTAAGTTGCAAGCAATGGATAATTACAATAAGCATGGTGCATAATGTAAGCAATATAATAATACGAGGAAATAAACACCGCTATTTTCTCCCTATTGGCAACATCACAAACTTGGCATGAGTGTTTCTGTTAGTCGCACTCTGCTCAAGAAAGCATGAACCCACTATCAAGAATAAATACTCTCTCTTATAACACTAACAATTACTTCGGCCGAAGCATCCACTAGTGTAGCGGACCTGCACTTAAAAATAGGCAAGATCCCTGTGTATAGTGCTAGTCCCTAGATCGAATCGCTAGCACACATAGTTTACGATGAATACCATAACATTGTATCAATTTATTACACGAATGATCCAGAGTTAAAATATTCCATTACAACTTTGCATAGCTCGAAGCTAGCAGAAAACATAAATAACAGCGGAAGACTATAATTATTGCTTGGAGTCCCAAACTTCATGTAGCCACAGCCGAAAACATGTTGGTTGTAGACTCGAAACCCGTTCCTTACTCTTCGTCGACGCAACCTGCAACAGTAAAAGCGTTGCAGCCAAAAATTGGTCAGAACCATATAAATGGATCTGGCAAGTGATACTTGTGGACTCATAGAGGAAAACTTCTAACAACTATATGCATATCTGGTTGGTGGAGTTTGAAGGCTCTTTGTGTAAAGCAAGTTTTGTCCTATAAAAACATTTTGACTCATTAAGTGGTAACACTGGGAAACTCCAGCATAACCGTGACAACACTTGGTAAACTCCAGTGTGTCAGGTGACTACACACGGCAAACTTCGGTGAGTCACTTATTGTTGTTCACAAACAAGTTTTATTTAGAAGTTCGCATGATGAGATTCTTCCATTGTCTTCCTTGTCCAGCTGCTCAAAATTGTCCGTAACCAGGGACACGGCTATGATCATAGTTTGACACTCTCGAGAGGTTGTGCACTTTCACCACAAGACTCAATCAACCCATTCTGTCCTTGACCCTCATGTAGTGAAAAGGAAAGGAGAAGATTGAGACGAGACCTTTTTGGGAAAAGTCCCTACTTAGTCAAGATAGGGGCCATCTATCAAGTGGCTGCACGGGAAGCAATCTAAACTTGGAGCAACTTCAAATCTCTTTGATCCTGAGTGGTTGTCGGCAGTGTGATCCATACTCCAAAACTGGAAAATCAACCTCTTCTAGCAATTTTATACTCCCAAAACTGGGGAAATGCTTAAACCAACCACACACCCAGGTAGTTCTTTAACTTAGTTATTTTTCAAAACATTTACCAAGTCAACATCTTTGCAAGGCTAAGCAATTCTACTAAGTTAAAGACTACTACAACAACATAGTATAAGAGGGGTGGCTACACTACTTTGGGATTTCATAGCATAGCATAGTAATAAACCTGACATGCAATTCTACTTATAAAAAGTAAACTACAATGCATAACAAAATACTTAGGAATTTTATGTGTGAGCATCACTTGCCTTGGCAGGAGTTGCAGGTGCAACAATTGCAAACGTTCTCCGGACTCTCCGAATAATCTAATTAAAATAAACAAGCCACACATAAACACATAAAACAATAATAACAATACAACAAAATATGCTATGCATGAAATGCATCTAAAATCATAAATAAAATACTAACTATTGTCTTCTGGTTTTTAGAAACATGCATGAAGTCAAAATGCTTTTAAAACAATTTTTACTTTAACAACAATAAAAAACAAATCCCAAAAAGGGCATAAACACTAATTTAAAATTACTATTAAACAAAATAATTACAAAAAATATGGGAGTGGTCTTACTGGACAGAGGACTTCAAAACTAAACTAACCCAATTGGATTTACTCAAAAAGCTATTTTTAAACTAAAGTTATGCCAAATTTACTCAAATAACACATTTGAAATTTGAATAAATTTAAACATGTCAAGCAGAAAACTAGAAAGCCAGAAAGATTCTACAGGTTCTAAGGATTTCAAATATATAAAAATATTTGAATTTGGCCATGTAGATAAAAAGATATGATAAATCTAATATGCAGGGGCTTTTCTGCAAAACAGACAGAATAAAATAAATCCAGAAAAATCTTCTCCAGGCTGGCGCTGACTGGATCTGACTTGGCGGCTTCTGATTGGCTGGGGGTGCTGACTGGGCTGCCACGGGTGCGCCGACCGGACCGTACCGGTTCGGTTTAAGTGATCTAATTTAGGCCGTGGAGGCTGCCAGAGTTGCTCCGGTGAGTCCGACACGGCGGCGACACGCACGGCAATGCACGTTCCCGGCGAAAAATGAGGTCCGGTGACAAATGAAGCATACCACGACGGAGAGGATGCCGAGGAGGGCTTGGTGGCGAGGTGGTGTGCTGGCGCGCGTCCTGGTGCTCCGGTAATCTCTCGCCGGAGTTGAGGACGGCGGCGGCTTGCTTAGGTCAACGACGAATAGCTTGATCTGGGGCCCAAAAAAATAAGGGACCTTGTCAAAATGATGCGCAGATGGAAAATAGAGAGGATGGAGGGAGAGGCGAGGTCCGGGGTCGCCGGAGTTCACCGGATGGCGGGCTTCTTGGCGGCGGCAGAGGCGGAGCTTCGAGCTCGAAAACGAGCAGCCTGGGGCGCTCTGGTGGTGCTATTTGGGGCAAAAGAAAGAGGAGGGGGAGGGCTATAAGAGGCGCACGGTGGTGCTGCCGTTAGCACTCGCGGGAGTGCGAATTGAAGAGGAGGAGATCGACGGGCGACGGGAGAGCTCCAGGGGCGGTTGAGGACGCTGCTGACATGCGGGACCCGCATGTCAGTGGGAGGGGAGGGAAGGAGGCGCGGGTGGGCTGGCTACTGGGCCACGGCTGGGCCGATTTGTCGGTTCGGCTGCGGTCTGGCCCTTTTGTTGTTTTTTTTTTAACTTTTGCTATTTTCTGATTTCCAAAACCAAATAAAACCAACTCAAAACTTTTTCAGAAAAATTTCATAAAATACTTTTTGAAAAGCTTGTTGAATATAGAACACTTTGGCACATACTTTGCCACAAAATAAAATAAAATAATTGATTTTATGACAAGGATTATTTAATACCCTATTATGTCAAAATAGTTATTTTAACACCAAATATTAAGTTTAAAACTCAAATCAATTAATTTGAAATGAAATGCAGCAAGATGATGATGCATGAATGCATGTTTTGGAACTTCCAAGACAAAATATATACAAATTTTCAAAAGTTTTTTTTTTATTTTTCTGATTTTTCAAAAATTTGAAAATTTTGGGATGTTACATACTACCACCCTTAAAAGGAATCTCGTCCCCGAGATTCGAAGAGGCTAGAATGAATGGGTTTGAAAACTCTGGGTTTTGTCAACTGGGTGGGCTACCACCCTTAAAAGAAAATTTTGTAGGTAGTCTAGAATGTCAAACTTCAAACTGGATGCTTGTTTAAAATGTACCATTCATCATACCAGGTTCATTGTATGCTCTTTCCATATGGACATGGTTCACATATCCCTTATCGAAAGGATTTGGCTTGGCAGCTTCTTCAGTCCTCCATTCAGGGCAGTTACTTACATAATGTCCCATATTCTTGCACTTATAGCATTGTATCTGACTAAGATCTTTCTTTCCGATGTGGTGATGATGATTCTGTCCATGGTGGTTCCCATTGCTGTAACCATTCTGGTATTCCCCATTATTTCCTTTGCTTCCACCATTATGAGCATGACCATGATGGTTATGGTCATTTCCACCATGATAGCTGGACTTCTTTTGTACAGATCCTGAGTTGTACTTGTTATCACTGTACTTCCTCTTCCTGTTCTCAGCCTTTTTGATATTATCCTCCAGTGTGATTGCTTGATCCAAGAGGGCCTGATAGTTCGGGGCGTATGCAACTGTTAAAGGAATTTTTAGCTCGTCACATAGTCCCTTGAGGAATTTATCCTTCCTCTTGCCATCAGTGTCAATGTCTCCAGGAGCATAACGAGACAATGAATAGAAGTCATCCATGTATTCCTTAAGCGTCCTGGTACCCTGCTTCAGGTTTCGGAATTCCTCCTTCTTCAAGTTCATAATGCCAGAAGAGATATGGGCATTGCGAAAGCCTTCCTTGAATTCTTCCCAAGTCAAATCATCCAGAGGATGGGTGATCTGAAAGGTATCCCACCATTGTGCCGCTATTCCTTCCAATAGATAAGCGGTAAATCTTACTTTCTCGAGCTCGGTGCACTCACATGTCACCAGGTCCTTGTTTACTGAACGCAGCCAATCATCTGCCACAATTGGCTCAGTTGCATTGGAGAACTTGGTAGGTCTTAGCTTCAGAAATCTTTGAAGCCTGTCCACTTGAGGAGGTTGTGGCGGCGGTGGAGGTGGTGGTGGTGCATTCTGGTTGGCCATGAATTGCGCCATCACAGTCATCAGCTGAGTCTGCGCTGCAATCATCTATTGAAGCATTGCATCGGTGTTGTTGTTCTCAGGATCACGTCGGGGAGGCATCTGTGGGTTTAGCATAGATGAGAAAAAGATGGACAGATCTAGGAGAAATACTCCTACCCATACAAGCAATTTACACAATCAACCAAAATCGTTAAACTCAAAACATCTTTTTAGAAAACCGAACTAATCATTTTGGAAATGAAGCACGCCAAGATTATGCAAAACAATTATGATAGTACTGCCATACCACAATTTGATAGGTCAATACACTATTGGGATCTCGTTATTCTAATAAATAGGTGGTCTAGTCTATCTCCTTCTTGTGCACGTCGAGTTCTTTTCCTTCAAATCCTAAGCTCTTCATGTTGTCCTTGAGTGCTCTTGGAAACTCAGTCTCACAATGCAGAGTCATGATCATCACTGGTACTTTCTTGATGGATTCGATGAGATTGGTCATCTAAAGATGAGAGAAGATACTTAGAAAGCAATTAGACAAGATGGTTACAAGAATGATATTAGAAAAGTTTTTGGACGAAGAGAAAATCACTTTAGTCCTATGGGCTTGCTTATTTCTAACCAAACTTAGGGTTTCGAACCTACAGGCAACACAGTGCTCTGATACCATATGTAGCGGACCTGCACTTAAAAATAGGCAAGATCCCTGTGTATAGTGCTAGTCCCTGGATCGAATCGCTAGCACACACAGTTTATGATGAATACCATAACATTGTATCAATTTATTACACGAATGATCCAGAGTTAAAATATTCCATTACAACTTTGCATAGCTCGAAGCTAACAGAAAACATAAATAACAGCGGAAGACTATAATTATTGCTTGGAGTCCCAAACTACATGTAGCCACAGGTGAAAACATGTTGGTTGTAGACTCGGAACCCGTTCCTTACTCTTCGTCGACTCAACCTGCAACAGTAAAAGCGTTGCAGCCAAAAATTGGTCAGAACCATATGAATGGATCTGGCAAGTGATACTTGTGGACTCATAGAGGAAAACTTCTAACAACTATATGCATATCTGGTTGGTGGAGTTTGAAGGCTCTTTGCGTAAAGCAAGTTTTGTCCTATAAAAACATTTTGACTCATTAAGTGGTAACACTGGGAAACTCCAACATAACCGTGACAACACTTGGTAAACTCCAGTGTGTCAGGTGACTACACACGGTAAACTCCGGTGAGTCACTTATTGTTGTTCACTAACAAGTTTTATTTAGAAGTTGGCATGATGAGATTCTTCCATTGTCTTCCTTGTCCAGCTGCTCAAAATTGTCCGTAACCGAGGACACGGCTATGATCATAGTTTGACACTCTCGAGAGGTTGTGCACTTTCACCACAAGACTCAATCAACCCATTCTGTCCTTGACCCTCATGTAGTGAAAAGGAAAGGAGAAGATTGAGACGAGACCTTTTTGGGAAAAGTCCCTACTTAGTCAAGATAGGGCCATCTATCAAGTGGCTGCACGGGAAGCAATCTAAACTTGGAGCAACTTCAAGTCTCTTTGATCCTGAGTGGTTGTCGGCAGTGTGATCCATACTCCAAAACTGGAAAATCAACCTCTTCTAGCAATTTTATACTCCCAAAACTGGGGAAATGCTTAAACCAACCACACACCCAGGTAGTTCTTTAACTTAGTTATTTTTCAAAACATTTACCAAGTCAACATCTTTGCAAGGCTAAGCAATTCTACTAAGTTAAAGACTACTACAACAACATAGTATAAGAGGGGTGGCTACACTACTTTGGGATTTCATAGCATAGCATAGTAATAAACCTGACATGCAATTCTACTTATAAAAAGTAAACTACAATGCATAACAAAATACTTAGTAATTTTATGTGTGAGCATCACTTGCCTTGGCGGGAGTTGCAGGTGCAACAATTGCAAACGTTCTCCGGACTCTCCGAATAATCTAATTAAAATAAACAAGCCACACATAAACACATAAAATAATAATAACAATACAACAAAATATGCTATACATGAAATGCATCTAATATCATAAATAAAATACTAACTATTGTCTTCTGGTTTTTAGAAACATGCATGAAGTCAAAATGCATTTAAAACAATTTTTACTTTAACAACAATACAAAACAAATCCCAAAAAGGGCATAAACACTAATTTAAAATTACTATTAAACAAAATAATTACAAAAAATATGGGAGTGGTCTTACTGGACAAAGGACTTCAAAACTAAACTAACCCAATTGGATTTACTTAAAAAGCTATTTTTAAACTAAAGTTATGCCAAATTTACTCAAATAACACATTTGAAATTTGAATAAATTTAAACATGTCAAATAGAAAACTAGAAAGCCAGAAAGATTCTACAGGTTCTAAGGATTTCAAATATATAAAAATATTTGAATTTGGCCATGTAGATAAAAAGATATGATAAATCTAAGATGCAGGGGCTTTTCTGCAAAATAGACAGAATAAAATAAATGGAGAAAAATCTTCTCCAAGCTGGCGCTGACTGGATCTGACTTGGCGGCTTCTGATTGGCTGGGGGTGCTGACTGGGCTGCCATGGGTGCGCTGACCGGACCGTACCGGTTCAGTTTAAGTGATCTAATCTAGGCCGTTTAAGCAAGATCCGACGGTCAGGATTCTAGGGTTTACTGTGGAGGCTGCCGGAGTTGCTCCGGTGAGTCCGACACGGCGGCGACACGCACGGCAACGCGCACGTTCCTGATGAAAAATGAGGTCCGGTGAGAAACGAAGCATACCACGACGGAGAGGATGCCGAGGAGGGCTTGGTGGCGAGGTGGTGTGCTGAGCGCGTCCTGGTGCTCCGGTAATCTCTCGCCGAAGTTGAGGACGGCGGCGGCTTGCTTAGGTCGACGATGAATAGCTTGATCTGGGGCCCAAAAAAATAAGGGACCTTGTCAAAATGATGCGCAGATGGAAAATAGAGAGGATGGAGGGAGAGGCGAGGTCCGGGGTCGCCGGAGTTCACCGGATGGCGGGCTTCTTGGCGGCGGCAGAGGCGGAGCTTCGAGCTCGAAAACGAGCGGCCTGGGGCGCTCTGGTGGTGCTATTTGGGGCAAAAGAAAGAGGAGGGGGAGGGCAATAAGAGGCGCACGGTGGTGCTGCCGTTAGCACTCGCGGGAGTCCGAATTTAAGAGGAGGAGATCGACGGGCGACGGGGACGTTGCTGACATGCGGGACCCGCATGTCAGTGGGAGGGGAGGGAAGGAGGCGCGGGTGGGCTGGCTACTGGGCCGCAGCTGGGCCGATTTGTCGGTTCGGCTGCGGTCTGACCCTTTTGTTGTTTTTTTTAAACTTTTGCTATCTTCTGATTTCCAAAACCAAATAAAACCAACTCAAAACTTTTTCAGAAAAATTTCATAAAATACTTTTTGAAAAGCTTGTTGAATATAGAACACTTTGGCACATACTTTGCCACAAAATAAAATAAAATAATTGATTTTATGACAAGGGTTATTTAATACCCTATTATGTCAAAATAGTTATTTTAACACCAAATATTAAGTTTAAAACTCAAGTCAATTAATTTGAAATGAAATGCAGCAAGATGATGATGATGCATGAATGCATGTTTTGGAACTTCCAAGACAAAATATATACAATTTTTCAAAAGTTTTTTTTCGATTTTTCAAAAATTTGAAAATTTTGGGATGTTACAACTAGCATCGGAGAGCATGCAAGATCATAAATAAAACATAACACATAGATGAACTAGAGTAATGATTTCCGCAATTCATCGGATCCATGCAAACACATCATGTAGCAATTACAGATTATAAGACCTTGATCATGTTAGGCAGCTCACAAGATCTAGACAATAGAGTACAAGGAGAAGAGACAACCATCTAGCTACTGCCATGGACCCGTAGTCCCGTAGTGGACTACTCACGCATCACTACGGAGGCAGGCATGGTGGTGTAGATGCCTCCGGTGATGATCTCCCCCTCCGACAGGGTTCCGGGAAGAGCTTCAGATCCCTCCCGAACTAGGGTTGGCGACGACGGCGTCCTTAGATGTTTTCTGGAAATATGGTCGACGCTCCTCGGGTTTTTAGGTCAAGGGTGAATTTATAGGTGAAGAGGCGACGTGAGTCGGTGGATGAGACGCCCAGGTGGGGCCTAGGCACGGTTCAGCCTGGACCACGGCCAGGTGGCGTTTGTGGTCTGTGGGGCCCGCTGCAAGCCTCCTTCTGGCGCAGTCTTTGTTTCCATGTAAAAATAATTCCCTTAAATTTTCAGCTGATTCCGAGAAACTTCCCCGAACAACTTTTCTGAAACAAAACGACAACAGAAAATAGGAACTGGCACTGGGCATCTTGTCAATAGGTTAGTTCCATAAATTATGCCAAAATGATGTAAAACATTATAAAAGCATGTGACAATGATATATAATCAAGCATGGAACATCAAAAATTATAGATACGTTTGAGACGTATTAGTGAGCACCTGGAGTGCGTCGAGCCACCACTTACATTAGAAAGAGAACCAAAATGCCATGGGCAAGTGTGTGGTCAAAAAGGGTCATGGCGTCGGTAGAACGAGTGACCTTGAAGAATGTTGACATGGTTGATATGTTGGAGGTGGCCGCGACCATGGGTGCGCAAGTAGGCGACAAGGAGGCATGGAGCATGCTATATAGCGTGCTGCTTCGCCGTCTCCATCCCGCATCAGGGCCACCGGCAGGCGGTTGTAGTCGTCGAGGGTGTGCAGCGAAAGGAGGCGGCACCGATGGTGGATGAGGTGCGGGGGAGGAGGCGCTCGAGAGAGCGGACGCCTCGCGTGCGCCGCTACGGCAGTCGCCGGCCTGTCTGATCGGCGGAGACAGGATGATGATGAAGCACAAAAGATATGGAAAATTTCAATGGCTGCAGTTTGCAGCTGCCTATGATGGTGTAGCAATGTCGACGTGACGATGCAGATGACATAGGCTGGGATCCTACCTACTGCATCTAACATGGTGTCGTGCGCCGAGTTGGAGAATTGGAGAAGAATGTCACCTTTCTAATCTGCATAGCCTTTAGATAGATATTTCCTTGAGAAATTTTTAGATGTACAACTGTAATAGTTTAATTCTTTGAAAAGATGTATAGTTCCAAAAGTTTTATTATTTTCTGCATCATTATGAATTGCAATAGTTTATCTAACCAGTTTTTATTATATTAGCTGTAAACAACATTTTCTAAAATTGGTGACTTTTCACCAATGATTATACAAAATAAGTTCATCAGTTCATCCATCGCAAACTAAACCACAATTTGGCACATGTATATAAAACACCTACGCTCATGCTTCTTCGCCCATAACAAATATTTTGGGAGCCATTCATAGCACAATCTATACAGTTTTTTTTTTCAGAAACCTCTCGAAAAGGGCAGGGCATTCTTGCATTCCCTATAAATAGAATAGAGTTGGCTCAGTTTACAAAAAAAGGGTCTAAAAACCATACAATCTATACAATACTCGGTTTATAAGGAAAACATGGACAAAAAACCGCACATGCGAGGCGACCCGCCGTCCACACGATGCAGTCGACCAAAACGCCACAACACACACCACCTACTCTGAGGCCGGCCTCCGCATTGCCCGAAGACAATCTAGTCATGTTCGACGAACCCTCTGCCCGCACAGTCATCATCCAAATCCCACCTGTTCTGGGGCCGCCGCCCCGGCGTAGCAACCAGATCGACCTTCACATGTTCTGAAGGCAATCCAGTCGGGTCGACGAACCTTCTACCCGCACAGTCTATATTTAGATCGCCCCCAGACCCATGCAAACCAACGGCCCTGCCTCATAGAACTGTTGTAGCATGGGAGATCAAGGCCGCCGCCTCGACGTCCACCACCGTCCGAGACCCCCCCCCCCCCCCCCCCCCGATCCACCTCCCCTGACCACATAGCCATCCTAACCATCACCCACGAGACAGTCGCACTGGGCTCAGTTTGGTAGTTCCTCTTTGTTACTCGGTGTTGGCACTCGTTTTTGGCCGACTGCTGGAATTTATAGGTGAAGAGCCGGGCATGGAGCAGGAACTAGGTGGAGCAGAAGGAGCATGACAGATCAAGAGATGCAAGCCACCAAGGTCAGAAGAAGAAGCCAGCGTTAGCCCATGACCGTCCAGACTCGACACTAAGGACCCGATATATTAGCGAGTTTCGAGGACTCGGCGAGTTCCAAGGACCCGATGTATTGGCGAGTTCCAAGGACCTGATGCATTGACGGGTTCCAAGGACCCAATGCATTGGCGGGTTCCAAGGACTGATACATTGGCGGGTTCCAAGGACCCAATAAATTAAAGGCTCAAGGCAGGTTAGCAGGCTAAGATAAGATCTGATGGGCTGGAGAACGTTCTGTAATTTTTATATGGGGTCATGCTATAATCAGGCTTGTTAGCCGGTTGAGGTGACTCAAGGATGACCCAGGAAAGCTTAGCAACCCGACAGAGACAGCACCCGGAAGGAGATAGGCTGGGAAGGACCTAACTCTCGCTATGGAGCCATGAAGGATACCTCAGATAGAGGAGCGCTTAACACGGAAGTTGTGTATGTCGTCGAGACCTACAACTATGCTTTTGGAGTCATCGCGGTCCGGGTAAAGGTGCAACCCACAGAGTCATGACGGAGACATGCCGGTTTAACCTGACACCTGCCATATTTCAACTAGCAGACAAAGATGGACCCGGAGAGTCATCAAGACCATCTTGGATGGAAAAGTGACCATCGCAAGAGTTGTTCGCCTCGTCGAGGCGAACAAGTTTGGTCTTTGGGCCATATCCATTCGAGTTAATATGTGACTTTGACGTACACGACAAGAAGCAGGACAGGAAGAGCTACGAATCTGGACAAGAGTTCGACTTGGACTAGGACTAGGGTCTTGGACGTGATTCAATGTAATTTTCTTATAAAGAAAGGCTAGATGAGTCCTTTGCTTATACGGGAAGACCAGCGACCTCATATATATGTGAGAGGTGATGGCCGATTGAACAACACCAATCGACATATCAATCAAACTATCTTTTGTTCACTTTTATCTCCTTTACCCTCGTACCTGTGCTTCTCGTTCTTCCATGAGCCGGCGAGTTGCGGAGCCACGAGGCTTTAGGGGCGGTCAGGCCGACCTAGAGCAGCCAATCGCCGCCGGAACCTCTGACGGGGTCCTTCCCGAGGAACTAGGGCGTCTGGTATCAAAAGAGCCGGCTGAATTGTCTTGCGTATCGCGCTCTCAGTTGGCCTCCTGCGGTGTGAGTTGCGGAGCATCTCCCTCGGCATTGCTGGTACCCGTATCTTAGGTGTGGTTGATCAAATACCTTGGCGACTCCCTGTTTGCGAGTATACACATAAACGTGTTCGTGTGTGCGACTCCGGATCAAGTCGGAGCCAACACACTTTTTGGCGACTCCGCTGGGGACGAAGCGTCAAACGATCTACAACCCGTTCTCGCTACAAGGAGCGCATCAAGAGGCAACAATCTACAGAGGTAAAATGTATCATCAATCAAGTTACGTAGATGCAAATAGCCCTTGCGTCGGTGTGGTCGGGTATACTTCATCGGCTAGCTCTAGTTATCTTCCATATAACTTTGAGCAAAAGCCGATGGAGGACCGCCTAATCTACATACGACAAACAGATCCGAGTTCTCATGCATCGGCTGCCCCAGATTATAGGCCGATGAATAACATTGAGTACTCGATTGATCAACATGGGACACTTCATAGGCTAGAGGATGTCTCACGGTTTTATTTATCGGCTGTTGACTCGCAGTATGCAGGATCGTCCCCAAACAAGCCGATGGATGGGGGAATCGGCTATGGTTCTACGAGCTATGTGGCCGGTTACTCTCAGCCGACTTACACATCGCCTCATGGAATTAATTACTCGGTGCCATATGCATCTAGTGGTTTTCATGAATTGGCTTACTTTCATGGTCGTGGCCGGTTATATGGAGATTCTACAGGAGTACAGGTGCCGGCTCAGGTTATTGCGGCTAATAGTACCTTCCACTCACCACTGCAAAATTTCGGCGCACCACAGCCGAAATATTTCAAAGGAGTCGGGGGGCAATCCTATCATGAATGGAAGTCCAAGCACCTGAGAGATTTTGAGGTGCATAAGAAGATGCGTGAAGAGGAAGAGAGGAAGCTTAAAGAAATTAAACTAACTCCTTCACGCAGCACAGAAGGTGAAGCGCTGCAGGCCAAACAACGAGAAAAGGTTGACTCGACCAATGCGGCCAGCTCGACTAAGTCGGCTACAGCCGAGTCAACTAACTCGAATATAGCCGGGAAGCCGGACACTTGAGATGCATCAGCTAACACCAGTGACTTCACTACGCCAACTTGGAATGAGTTATCAGACGAACATCGTCAAGGCTATGAAGTTTTCAAAAGGAAGCGCAGAGAAGAATTCGAAGCACTCAAGAAAGAAGCGTGAGGAGGAAGACTTGCAGATGTTTTACGAGTTCGAAAAGGATATTGCCAAGTCCGTACCCCCATGCAGCAATCATGCTGAATCCTCTGCATTACCAAAGCAAGAAGACAAATCTCTAGGAGCCGACCAGGAGAAGGTTGACTCGGCTGGTACGGTCAAGTCGGCAGTAGCTGGGTTCGAAAGTGCATGTGCCGAGTCCAATCAACAGCGTGAGATCGACCCGGCAGATAAAGCTGGCTCAGCGGAAGCCGAACCCGGCAGTTCGGGTAATGCCGAGTTGGACACACGTGCCGAGTCCACCAAGCCGACAGAGGAGAAATTCATCGAGCTAGAGCACGGTAAGCGACCGGAGTCGGCCATGTTCGACTTTTCTAGAGGCGAGGGGGCATACCTGCTACCCTGCGAGTTCTGTGCCAAAGATGATGAAGCCGAACAATGTTCGGTTAATAAAGAGCGTACAGGAGATGTGACACGGGATCCAGAAGAGGAAGTCGAAGCGTTGGAGAGCTATCCATGGACGGAGCAAAACATTGTTCCTTTTGTGCCACTATCGAGTTCTCCTAGCGTCTTCGAAGAGGTACGCCTAGCCGACAGCTTACTTGTCTTTCGATCAGGTCAAAATTACATTATTGATACATCTACTAGCTTGATTCTAGTTAACTTTAAAAGACCGATCGATATGAGTAACTTGTTTGTTAGGAATAATCTTGTCACTAATCATTCCGGTCAACATATCATACCAAGCATAGAGGCTAATAGTGACAATTTATCACAACCAAAGTTGTTCCCGTCATGTTGGCTAAATTTTATATTCATATGGACAACTTTGCTTGTTACGTGCCTGGCTAACATTTGGTCTCAGATGAGACGTATATTCTGTAATTATTTTGATTGTAGAAATATAAAGCCCAGTTCCTAGCTCCTCCAAATAGCCGATTCGAGAGCATCGAAAAAGGAGGACAAGATACGATGCAAAGCGAGTCGGGTGACATTGAGCCGGCACCACTCGGTTGCTTAAATCCAAAGCATGTATCAGATTATCGGCTACAAGACGAATTTTACCTTCAGTCCGGGTATAGATGGTCACATTGTCGGTGCATCGCCGGCTAATCCAATTATCATAGATGATCACTATACCGAGTTGTCAGGAGAAGGACGAATCCAGGATTCGTGCGAGCAAAGTATTCAAAGCTGCAATGTGCATCATCAAACTGCACAATCGGCCATTCAAGGACGATTGGAAGTTGGTGGGACACAAGCTGATGATCAGTTGGCACAAACTGGAGTTGACGGCAATCAAGAGTTGAATCGGCTGCTTCAAGCCGACTCATCCAAAGACGGACAGGTACACAATGAAGCTGGTGAGATCGAGTTGTCAAGCAAAGAGATTTTTCAAGTCGACAATCAAGTCGGCAATCTTGAAGACGGACGCTCCATCAAACCTGCAGCAAAGACGCCTAACACTAGGGGGCAACCACAAAATCCGAAGACCGATAAGCACAGGAGGAGGAAATCAAAAGTCACCTTCGCTCAATTATTGGATAAATATCAGAGTATAAGCGAAGCTACAAGTGCTCATCGGCCAACTGGTGCAAAGGCATCGAAGTCACCCCCAGGGCGCAAGTCGGAAGACCAGGATTGGCGAAAGAAGAAGCTCGACGTGCCGACTCCACATACTCCTTTCGGGCCGCCAATGCCGAAGTTGTCCATGCCTTCCCAAGCCGGCTTCTATTCATATCCATCAAGGGACAGGTATGACTCACGGGCACACTATCCGTCTCATACTAAATCACCTCGCCAACTTTACACAGCTCCGAGAGGAACAAGCCGACAAACATATGATAAAGACCGACTCAATGCCGAGTCGGCCCAGAGCTCGTGGAGGAAGAAGGAGGTGGTGAAGCAAGTCTATCGAGTGAAAAAGGATGGTTGCAAGTGCGTTGTTTCAGATTCGACTCCAAGTATCAAAAAGCCAGCCGCATTGACGTTGGCTATTAAGGGCAAGGAAGTGAGGCGAGTTACTTTCAAAGACCCAATTGTCAAGTCTGGACAAGCCAAGCCGGAGATGCCCAAGCTCAAGGAGAAGCTACCAATGCATAAATCAAAGTCATAGCCGAGATGCTTAATCGGCTTACCACATTGGCAGGAAAGGCAGCTGAAGCAGCTTAGGGCTGACAAGATGAAGAAGAGGAATATGGCGTGGGTTCCCAAGTGAAGCCCGCAAGTGAGTGACGTGCCAGTTCCTGTTGTGAAGTCGGCAGGAGTAAAAGAGGGCAGGTGTGGAGCCGGTAGAAGCCGGCAATATTCCTCTCATTATAGGAGACCTCAGACGATGCAGCATCCATGTTCTTCAACCGTTCCATCAAAGCCGGCATCTAGAAATTTATCCCAGCCGAAACGTCTGACTTGTTTCGGTTATTCACGCTTTGGTGGACGGGTTCCCATGGTCCTTCGAGATGAGGACGCATGGCCGATATTTGCATATCGCCCTGAGAGTACATTGTGTTGGCGAAGCCGGCATCTGGCTAACATTGATTTCTAGAAACCGGTGCTCAATTTCACCAATACAGGCAAAGCCAGCTTAGTTATTGAGTTGGCCGCTAACAAGGATCTAGTGCAAGCTGGGTAGCCGGCTGAAAGGAATTTATTTTTCTTTTCTGCAGGATCCGAGTCAAAAGGCAAACTGCACCACGGGATGCATACATGAGGGAGCTTGTGCTATCAAGACGACGAAATTCAGAAGAGGCTCTACCCAGGTGGCAGAGTATATGGCTGATAAATGATTATCACCCTCAACATACATAGCCGATGGAGTGTTGACATCGTGCATACACCAAGACCCTAGGCACAATATTTTCTAGCACGCAAGCTCTCCCAGAAAATAGGAGGGTATGTATTGACACTCGTTTTTGGCTGACTGCCGGAATTTATAGGTGAAGAGCCGGGCATGGAGCAAGAACTAGGTCGAGCAGAAGGAGCATGACAGATCAAGAGATGCAAGCCACCAAGGTCAGAATAAGAAGCCAGCGTTAGCCCATGACAGTCCAGACTCGACATTAAGGACCCGATATATTAGCGAGTTTCGAGGACTCGGCGAGTTCCAAGGACCCGATGTATCGGCGAGTTCCAAGGACCCGATGGACCTGATGCATTGGCGGGTTCCAAGGACCCAATGCATTGGCGGGTTCCAAGGACCTGATACATTGGCAGGTTCCAAGGACCCGACAAATTAAAGGCTCAAGGCAGGTTAGCAGGCTAGATAAGATCTGATGGGCCGGAGAACGTTTCGTCATTTTTATATGGAGACGGGTCATGCTATAATCAGGCTTGTTAGCCGGTTGAGGTAACTCAAGGAGGACCCGGGAAAGCTTAGCAACCCGACAGAGACAGCACCCAGAAGGAGATAGGCTGGGAAGGACCTAACTCGCGCTATGGCGCCATGAAGGATACCTCAGATGGAGGAGTGCTTAACACGGAAGTTGTGTGTGTCGTCGAGACCTACAACTATGCTTTTGGAGTCATCGCGATCCGGGTTAAGGTGCAACCCACAGAGTCATGACGGAGACCTGCCGGTTTAACTTGACACCTGCCATATTTGAACCAGCAGACAAAGATGGACCCGGAGAGTCATCAAGACGGCCTTGGATGGAAAAGTGATCATCGCAAGAGTTGTTCGCCTCGTCGAGACGAACAAGTTTGGTCTTTGGGCTATATCCATCCGAGTTAATATGTGACTTTGGCGTCCACGACAAGAAGCAGGATAGGAAGAGCTGCGAATCTGGACAGGAGTTTGACTTGGACTAGGACTAGGGTTTTGGACATGATTCAATGTACTTTTCTTATGAGGAAAGCCTAGATGAGTCCTTTGCTTGTACGGGAAGACCAACCGCCTCATATATATGTGAGAGGTGATGGCCGATTGAACAACACCAATCGACATATCAATCAAACTATCTTTTGTTCACTTTTATCTCCTTTACCCTTGTACCTATGCTTCTCGTTCTTCCATGAGCCGGCCATGCCGGCGAGTTGCGGAGCCACGAGGCTTTAGGGGTGGTCAGGCCGACCTAGAGCAGCCAATCGCCGCCGGAACCTCTGACGGGGTCCCTCCCGAGGAACTGGGGCGTCTGGTATCAAAAGAGCCGGCTGAATTGTCTTGGGTATCGCGCTTTCAGTCGGCCTCCTGCGGTGTGAGTTGCGGAGCATCTTCCTCGGCATCGCTGGTACCCGTATCTTAGGTGTGGTTGATCAAACATCTTGGCGACTCTCTGTTTGCGAGTATACACATAAACGTGTTCGTGTGTGCGACTCCGGATCAAGTCGGAGTCAACACAATGGCTCCAAGACGACGCCTCCAACAAGAAAGTGACGCGTCCGCCACCGTCGCCCGCTCCTGACGGAGCTTAGGCTTTGACCCGGAGACCATCGGACCGCTTTGTCGGGGCAGTTGTCGGGACTCCACAATGATGCCACCAGGAAGGGAACGTTGCCCAAAAGGCACCGCCATCGTCAGCACTGCCAGGAGTCAGTGCGAGGCTTACGCCCGGAGTTCGATCCGCCGATGAAGCCTAGGGAGCTGCAAGATAGGAGGCCACATCCGTGGCCGACCTCCGAACTACACCGCGGACAAGGTGGTCATAGCACTTCACGCTGAGACGACCATGCTGCGCCGCCGCCCCGGCTTCCTCGCTGCCCAGCTGCCGAAGAACGACAGCGAGGGATGCCATGCCCGCTGCCGCGCCGGAATCGTCTCCAGCTCCTACCTCCGCACCCCACCCACGTAGCACCGCCCGCGTCGCGGCCCACCCGGCCCAGATCGATCCCGACCGGCAGCATCAAGCAAGCCAATGCCCCGCCTTGCAGCTCCGGCGCCGCCGCACCGCACAACTCTGCGAGGCCGCTCCTATCACCTCGTCGCCGCGCCGGCACTCCACTGTCCCATCGACATCTTGAGCACCCTGCGCCAGGAACGAAACGCGAGGGAAAGGTACCGCCCCGCTGCCACCTTCCAAGGGGAGCGCGCGGCGCTTTTTGCCGGCTCTCCTCCGGCAGCGGCGAAGCAAGGGATGAGGTCGGAGGGTTCAAGGAGCTCAATGGAAAGAAGAGACGTACCAAAGCAAGTCGTACACAACGACAAACTCGTCGTTTCAAGACGGTACTCTTCATCACTAATAATGGCTCGCCAATACTCCGTCGTTTTTATTTAGTTTGTGTTCTGTTTTTTTTAAGACAATATTTTAAAGTTTAAGCAAGTATATACAAAATAAATTATTAACATCTATAATGTCAAATTTATACAATATAAAAATATATTTTATGATGATTCTATTACTATTTAATTTATATTGTTGTTGATAATTTTTCTGTATAATTGTTCAAATTATAGAAAGTTTGACTTTGACTAGACACAAAACCCAAATTATTTGTGAACGGAGGGACTAGTAACCTATAGGGACATGAACCACGTTACAAGTTGTAGAGGTTAGAGAAGAAGTTAGTTTTTTTTAGAAATGGGGTATACCCCAGGATCCGCATCAAAGTGATCAGGGCCGGTCCACACATTTTCAGGGCCGTGGGGCAAGACACAAAATAGGGCCCTTGAACATAAAAAAATTAGAATGTATTGCATTTCGAGATCAGTTCAGTACATATCATAGATCGATGGTATTTGAACACAGACGATAAAACACACACCACAATATATTTATTTCTAATGCCCCAGGGAATTAGATCATAACAGTCTCGAAATAAATAGTTCTACAAAAGATCCCTCCTCTAAGAGTCTAAGTGGCACAAAGAGACCATCAATTTATCTGCAAAACAAATAACCTGCTTGTTAAAATTGATAGCAAACTTTTCCCAAGCTAAAGCAAACTGGGCCTTCATGTTTACATTGATGATCAGATAACTTACATTAGTTTCTAGCCTCTCCAATATGCAATGTTCTTCACTCCATGTCTTCACCCAAATAAATTTCTCTATAGCTTCCTGCATAAGGCACAACAAAGCAACCTTTACCACTTCATGTTTATAGTGTGATGATCAGAACTTGTTGTTTCTTCTAACACTTCTAGAAGCAAAGTCATCAATAATCGCATCAACATTTATTTCATCCAACTTAGCTTTCTCAATGCATAAAGTCATCAATAATCGCATCAACATTTGTGTAATTCAATATCATTCAATAATTTCAAGTCTTTTGAGCTAAGTAAGAAGCCAAATATATCTTGGAACACTTTAAGCTCTTCAAATCTGTTTTTTAGAGAGACTTTTGCGACATCAACCACAACAAAGAAGTAATCAACTTCAAACGCCTTCTCAGCTAATAGAACTTCTTCATTGTTATCGGGTTCATCAAATTGTTTCTTCCTAGTAACATTACGTTTTACTGGAAATGATGGTTCTATTCCCATTTCAGATGCAAGTCCTTTTGCAATCTTTAAACTAGATGCAAATCCTTCATTTCTGTAATTTTCAAAAAAAAAAGCATTATTCCTTCGATTTGCTGCAAAGCAGAGTCGACACACATGGACGCGGACTGCAACTTCTTACTCACCGTGTTTACAGCAAATAAAATGTCATGCCAAATGACCATGCCGAGTAAAAACTCAAAATTACCAAGTGCCTTATATAAATTTTTCGCATCGGTCTTTGACTTGGCATCATCACAAATTTTACCTAACTCGGACAAAGCTAACCTTAATTGGGGTGCTTGGTATCTAATAGCTTTAACACTTTTGATTCGACTCTCCCACCGTGTGTTAGACAAACCTTTCACGGTCAAACTTGGAATATGGTCAAGCAACACTTTCCATCTTTTAGTGGAACTTGAAAATAAAACATAAATGCATTGCACAATTCCAAAAAAGGAAATAGCTTTGCTGCACGAACTTGCCATATCACACAAAGTAAGATTTAGACTATGACACGCACATGGCATATACAAAGCACTTGGATTAATTTCCAGCAATCGCCTTTGTACCCCTTGGTTTTTTCCTTTCATGTTTGAACCATTATCGTAACCTTGGCCCCTCACATTATTAATATTTAGGCCACTAGACTCGATAGCATCAAGAAGTACATTGAAAAGACCCAAACCAGATGTATCATCCACCTTCAAACATTCAATGAAGAACTCCTCTATCTTAATTTTATTATTGGACATGTTAACACATCTAATAATTAAAGTCATTTGTTCTTGATGACTAACATCCGGAGTACAATCAAGAATTATGGATAAATATTTGGCCTCATTGACAATTTTTAAGATAGAACATGTAACACTAGATGCTAAGTGATGCATATGTCTTTTATTGCTGAGAAGAAGTCAGATAGTATTGTGAAGTCGACATGTGAGAATCACGCTCTCGTGGCATGCATTTCCAAGTTACAACACTTCATAAAACACATACTAGCTCGGGTTCTCGTGTCGTGAAGAAGTCATACAGTGTTGTGAAGTCAGAAATCTCTTGCTTTCTGCACCAGCATTCCGATATATTTTTTTTCCATAGTGACGCACTGGTATTTAGGTAGTTGTAATATTTCTTGATATTTATTTTTTGAATCACGGAATTAAAACACATACTAGGTGATGTTTATTTATTCTATACACACCTTGAGAACCCTTAAGTACGTTACATTTCTCGCTTGTTCAGCTCCAGCCTGAGCCCATCCTTCATTTGTAAAAGACATGATAACTTGGTATGGATGGCCTGACCACCCAACATTTTCACATCAAAGTTCCACACGACAGCAGCAACGATGATCTTCATCTGCATGAGCGCGATGTCCTTGCCGAGGCACAACCTTGGCCCCGAGTTGAAGGCCAGAAACTTGTGAGAGGGCACGTACCGCAGATGGCGTCCATCCTCCGAGAGCCACCTCTCTGGTCTGTACTCCTGGCAGTCATCCCCCCAGACAGCCTCCATTCTACCAATGGAGTAGATGGAAATGAGCACGATGTCCCGGGCACACACCTCATCGCCACTCGGCATCACATCGGTGGCTACCACAGACTTGCGCTCGATAGGGATCGGTGGGTACAGCCTAAGTGTTTCCAGCAAGGTGGCTTGCAAATAGACTAGACCTTTGGCTTCCTGTGGGTCAATTATGGTCGTGGCAACGGCTGCTTTGCGGGACATGATGGGCGCCAGCTCGTTACGTATGCACGCCACAACGTGTGGGTTCTTGGCGAGGTTGTAGAAGACCCACGGCAAGGTAGTTCCGATCGTGTCCCTCCCAGCGATCATGTAGGTGATGAGTGTTGCCTGCAGTAAATCATTGTTGTAGTTGGGGTCATTGATGTAATTGGAGAGGACGTCCGCAGGTTCTTGACGAATAGTATGGCCGTTAGTCCTCCTCTCCGCGATCATGTCTGCAGTGAAGCAGCGGAGCACAACTTGCGCAGCGGCGAGCTTTCCCTCCCGACCGATGTGAAGGCACCTCATCACCTTCCAGCAAGACGCCGGCACAATGTGCCGGATGAAGCCCACCTCCATGACTGTGTCCATGGCATCGGCGACGCCCATGGGCGGCATGTGGAGTGATAGGCGAGCAGGGTCCACGCCAAAGATGGTTGTGGCATACAAGTCGAACACGAGCCTCATCATCAGGTCACTCATGTCGACAGGGGTAGAGGTTCTCGCCATGTGGGCCATGAAGGGCATGAGGCCTTTCTCCACCTTGTCACGACAACACCTGGTCATCAAGCCAACCAAGCGTGGGTTGCTCAACACACCCTGGTAGTTCGCACGCTCCCGGCGGGATGACTCGCCGTCGACGGTGAACAGGGAACCCCTTGTCACGTCAAAGATATCAGCGAACTCCTCGCCCTTGGGATAGTTTGCATGGTTCGTGGTGAAGATGTGTTGGATATTCCTTGGGTTGCAGGTTATGAAGATATGTATGCTGGCTATGGCAATCTTTATGCTGTGGCTAGAAGGTGCTAGGAGGTCAAAGGCGATGTAGTGATGCAACCTGTGAAGGTTGATGACAAGGGAAGGGAGTATGCCGACTAATGGCCAGTCAATCGGCAGCAATGGATTATTCTTCGACCACCTACTAGACTTGATGTACATTACTAGAACTACAAGTAGCACAAGTATGGAGATGAGTAGCTCCGACGAGAAAGAGAATGCCATTGTTACCGCCTGGGAGTGTACTGGACATGAAGAGATTAGACGTGTGTGTGCTGCATGCGATGGACATGAAGAGAGATGCAAAGCCCACGCCAATTTATAGAAAAAGCTCGTTCTATGCTGGGTTGCCTCTTCTCGTCAATTATTGGGAGATAATAAACGGATTTGCTAATTCTCAGGCGCCTGATTTTTTCTTATGTCTCAGTCACCCACAAAAATATGCATGCGTTGCACTTTTCTGCCAGAAAAATGCAATTCGCTCTAGTTGCACTTTTTTGAACTGCAGTTGCACTTTTTCTGAGGTGATTTAGACTTAAAAAATTCTCAGGCGCCTGATTTTTTCTTATGTCTCAGTCACCCACAAAAATGTGCATGAGTTGCACTTTTCTGGGAGAAATGTGCAATTGCACTTTTCTGCAGTTGCACTGTTTTTTGAACTGCAGTTGCACTTTTCTAGGTGATTGAGACTTAAGAAATTCTCAGTCAACTGAGACATAGGCAAACCCATGGAACGTGTATTTAACAAGGAGAGAGATGGACATGCAAACATAATATCTTAACGTAGCATCAGACATTCCAATACATATTGAGTCTACATTCCAGTACTATCATGTTACTAGTCTATGTTCCTCCTTATTGTGAGTAGCCTCACGCGTTCTATCGGACCGGAAGGTTTATGGGCGGTCACAGTTGTTGGAAAAAAATAAAAACAATAACGGTTGGTGCCGTTACGACATATATTTGTGATACTAAATCATTACTCACTGCACATCACTTGGTCAACCTATCTCTTTCTCTATCTCTATCTCTACCTTAACAATTGTATTCTTTTTTTCTTTGTCCATCATAGAATAGGGAACTTACCCCATGTTTCATCTGTAAGTAAAAAACAACCAGTTCGAGTAAAACAAGGGTTCGACAAAATAAGGAAACATGAAGGGCATATTCGGTTGTCTGGGCGTTTTTCTGGCTCCCAAGGGAATGACCTTGCATTGTCCCTTTTTCCTCATACGAGTTCTGAGCTATTTTATGCACCTTATTTGGTTGGCTGCTTCGATTCTAGACAAACCCGGGAGGAACACAATTCGTGGCGTTTGAAATGACAACCCCTGAGATTGACTCAACGGTTCCGACTTAATTTTATTGATTGAAACAGAAATATGAAATTTACGCATGAAAATGACTTAACTGTTTTATTCTCCTAGAATTGATTATGCCGTCTGAGCCTGGAGATCGTCGAATTCGGCCAGGCAAGTCGACGCCCCGACTGAAGGCTCGAACCTCTAGGGACAATTTCTCAATGATGTCCACCCAGGATCGGTTGTTGGAGCGGTGTGACAGCGAGTTGGCCGCAACAATAAGTCGGCCGTGCCGACTAGTAGGCCGTGACGATGAGTAATCCGTGACGTGACAACGGGTTGGCTGCAAAGGCAAGTTGGTTGGGACAAATCTGTCAAAACGCTCTGGCTCGTGTTGGCCGGTTGACTCCGACATTGCTTTTCCTTGGTGTACGCGACATTGGATCCACGTGTAGCTCCAGCGATTGATTCTTGGGCAAGCCACAGTGGGGGTATCATAGATAGTATCATGCATGCCATATTGGCAAAAAGATTATGTTTTTCTATAATTAATGATGAGAGACATGGTAATGGTATCATTGGTAGATACTATAACATAACAAATTTCGAGATAAGATGAGTCTACAACCTAATAAATGTACTATTATATGATACCACATATATTACTATCCATTGTGAAAATAGTAACATAAAACTAGTATCATGAGACTAGTGTATGATACTCTCCATTGATCCTAGCCTAGGTTTGCAATTTAAGACGATTTTGTCGTATTTTAAGCGTATCTACATCATCATGTTGTATTAAGCAACATCAATATTTCAGTCTGACGTTTCTTTCTTCTTCTCCGCATTTATTTCTCTTGTCCCATCAGTCGACAAGCCAAGATACTAGTTGGTACACTTACGTACTATGATTTATGTAGGTAATTACTAGCACAAAGCCCGTGCGTTGCCACGGAATTTGAAAAAAAAAAATAGTCTGGACAAACCAATCAATTTGTTATCCTAATTTAGACAAAGGTGGCGAACATGACGGCATGTTGTTTCTATTCATACAACGAATAATACCTATCATCTTCCACTTTACCTTGTTTAAACTTTAGCAAATAAAACAAATGGTACTCCCGTATCGCGAAAGATGTTGGTGTATTAATATCTTATTTACAAATATTGAAATATGCACATAGTGCATTTGCAATGTTTCTATCTCCTTATTCTAGGACGGCAACAAAGACGGCAATTTTGTTACGGGAAGAAACATAAAGAACAATAAATATGGTCTATAGATAAAAAAAATCACATTTAAATAAAGACTTGATTACTAAAAGTGCCTCCACTTATTAAACTTCTTAATTGGGAGGCAAAAAACAAACAATCAGTTCAGCCTGAACTATTACTTGAGCATCTTTATATATGAATCGAAAACGGGAACACTATTTGCAGAAAACACAAAACTCAATCATAAATGAACTATACAAAGTTATGCGTGACAAATCCATCTGCTCCATCCCGGTGAAGTCCCCGTTAAACTTCAAATAACTTTGATCAAGCTTGTCGTCGATCAACAAAATTCAAACTTCACATGAAAATAAATGTAGATATCTCGTGCATATTGAAGCCGATCAAGAAATACAACTTTTAACTAATTAGGCCCATTTTTTGAACAAAGCTAGATATATTGATATTAAGGACCAAGGTACATCGTTACATAGCTCTTGACGGTAGAGCAAGAAGAGAAATGCATCAGTTATCATCACTTCAAATCTTCATCCAGCATAAATCCACAACATTTCTTCAAGAAGCCGCAAAGTGTTTCATTTCATTGCAAAAAAGGGAATAAATTTTAAGATTAAACAAATCTTTCCCTAAACGCAAAATTTCATTGAAATCTACCTGGAAAGTGTCAATGCTTTTTATTTTCTAGGCCACACTGCATCTTCTGCCATGTATGCTACATTGCTTTTACACATCAAAGCAAGGCAGTAGGCGCTGACTGTTTCATCTGCAGATGTTGCCACCATCCCATGACTGGTAATGCTTCTATTCCTCAGCTCCACCCTGGTGTACAGATGCTGGTCGTTGCAGACCTCTTGGCATTTAAGCTGTAGCACACCTTCTCCACCATGGACCCCAAATGGCCAAATGCATGATCTGTGGGTGCATCAGCATCTCCACACGGCCTCTTCTCGTCAATCTGGGAGGTTCAGAAACAAAGAGTGAAGGCAAGGATAGCATGTTCGTAGTTTTCACAAACTTCAAATGTGTCAACTTATAATACATTAAAATCTAAGCATAAATAATTGCCCCTAACCATAAATAATTTCATAGAGTAGCATTAAGATTTTGTAGACACATCCAATTTCTGTTCATGTGACATAACGAACTGCATAGTAGCAATTGGACCGGTGAAAAACTAAGAGATGAGAGGCTACTTCGCAGGAATGTTTGCTAGCTATCACTGGCCCCTCAGAACTAATGAAATATTATGTCCACTACTAACAAACATATATACTTCGTAGAAGAAGAGAAAGAAGCGCTCTTACCTGTGATCTCCACTCCTGCTATGTTGTTGGAATTGGGAAGAAAATGAAGAGGCGCTGGTGGGGTGGAATCTTCAGAAGTGACCTTGTGTCTTCCTTTCCCAGACCTTAATTTACAATCAGAGCACCTAGCAATACAATTACATCATGCAATCAGCAGCATCAGCGAAGCGCACACACACACAAACTGGAGTCAGCAGCAAAGCACACACAAGAAAAACACATCTATCTCTCTCTGCTTGACTGCATCTCTCTCCCCGACCCACTCATCCCCTCCAGTGCGGGCCTCCCCTGCATACCTCTGCCGTCGGCCATCCCCTCCCCTTATTTCCCTTCCACCGGCCTCCTCAAATCCCCGGTGTGGCCGGCTAGGCGTCGTTGACCTGTTCTGCGTCGCACAGATCGAGTGGCATGGTGGATAATTTGTTTTAAATTCTATGACAAGAGCCGTATGCAAAATAAAAATCAATTCATCTTTTTTTTTTCATTAGCCTTCCACATATGTAAACATCCAACGTACCGCAATGCAATACGGTACCCGTATCTTATGCCTTGTTACGTCAGTTGACTGGAAATTAAAATACCAAGTTCCCAATGGATAGTATCATGTTGTGGGTTTTAACAATAATTGCATCATCTTTTCTTCTCCCACAAAGGGCAGACACGAGACGAGGGAGCTGCTACAGGATTGGCCGTATAATTATTTTGCATAACCGACAAGAGCCATACCGTATAATTACCTTTCCGTCTAAGCAAAAAATCTGACGCGGCAATTCTAGTTCTAGATACAGGCGTTGGGACTGGCCTAAGAAACAATCTGGAGTGTTATGGATGGCCTTGGCCGTCCATAATGCAAAATGTCTTTGCGATATCTTAAGTATTTGTTCAGGTCGAATCGGAGCATTAGTCTCGGTCGCGACACGAACCGGGACTAACGTTGGCATTAGTCCCGGTTCGAGCGGCTCGCACACCGCATGGGGCTTGGGAGGCTTTCGTCCCGGTTCGTACAGAACGTTTAGTCCCGGTTCGTAATACGAACCGGGACTAAAGGGTTCCGGCAGACAGCCCCAGAGGTGGGGTCCAGCGCGAGATTAAAGGTCCATCTTTAGTCCCGGTTTGTAATACGAACCGGGATTAAAGGTTCTCACCACCTTTATCTTCTTCTTCCACCCAAGCCATCCTCATTCTTCTCCATTTTCTTCGGTTTACTCTCTCCCAAGCTCAAGTTCATCCTATTTTTTTCACCATTTGACAAGTTTGACAGCACCCATCTATCCAAGGGTTAGCAACTTGATCCTTTCTTCCGGCGTTGCGGATTTAGCTCATTTCATTATTAGTTATGCTCTTTTCATTTTTTTAGTGCAAGCAAGGTGTTTGATGAAATGTCTAAGTTAGGGAGTTTATTTGTTTTATATGCAATTTGAGCTCAAATTAAAGTATGATTTGTTGGTTTTAGTGCCATCGCAACAACGCCGTCGATCGCCCGCGCCGCCCCGTCGCCGGCACCACCTTGGTGAGCCTCTTGTTCTTATTAAAAAATAACAATTTTTATTTATATGATTTACATAGTTACTTGTATAATTTTCTTAATTGTATGATTCTTAGTTATATGTATAGTGCCATGGTTTTGATATCTGTCCCCGTCGGCACTCGTCCGGTCTATAATTCGGATGTGGTATATTATCTTTTCATGATGTTGTGTGTAATGATTTTTGACATACTTATATAATGCAGATGAGTCGGCAATATATATCTCGCAATATATGAGGTGCTCGATGAACGGCAATGGATGTACGGTGACCGACGGGCTGGCGAGTTCATTACGGGACTGCGTAGATTTATTGGTGTGGCCGAGGCAAACAATCAGAATGGTTTTATGTGTTGTCCATGTGTTGTCTGTCAGAATAAGAAGGATTACAATTCCTCGAAAATCCTTCACATCCACCTGCTTCGGTATGGTTTCATGCCCAGCTATAATTGTTGGACCAAGCACGGAGAAACAGGAATTATGATGGAAAAAAATGAAGAAGAACAGGATGGTGACAACTATCCTATGTACCCTGAATACGGTGATACTGTAACGGCGGAAGCTGAAGATCAAGAGGCATCAGATGAGCCGGCTGATGATCTTGGTCGTGCCATTGCTGATGCACGGAGAGACTGTGGAACTGAAAATGAGAGGTCGAAATTCACGCGCATGTTAGAGGATCACAACAAACCGTTGTACCCAAATTGCGAAGATGGCCTGAAAAAGCTGGGTAGCACACTGGAATTGCTGCAATGGAAGGCAGAGAACGGTGTGACTGAAAAGGGATTTGAAAAGTTGCTGAAAATAATGAAGAAGGACCTTCCAAAGGGTAACGAATTGCCCGCCAGTACGTACGAAGCAAAGAAGGTTGTCTGCCCTCTAGGATTAGACGTGCAGAAGATACATGCATGTCCTAATGACTGCATCCTCTATCGCGGTGAGGAGTACGAGAATTTGGATGCATGCCCGGTATGCACTGCATTGCGGCATAAGATCAGACGAGATAACCCTGGTGATGTTGAGGGCGAGCGCTCGAGAAAAAGGGTTTTTGCCAAGGTGATGTGGTATGCTGCTATAATACCACGGTTGAAACGTTTGTTCAGAAACAAAGAACATGTCAGGTTGTTGCGATAGCAAAAAAAAAGACCGTAGGAAAGACGCGATGTTGAGACACCCCGCTGATGGGTCGCAGTGGAGAAAATCGAGAGAGAGTTCCCGAACTTTGCAAATGACGCAAGGAACTTAAGGTTTGGTCTAAGTACAGATGGCATGAATCCTTTTGGAGAGCAGAGCTGCGGTCATAGCACGTGGCCTGTGACTCTATGTATTTATAACCTTCCTACTTGGTTGTGCATGAAGCGGAAGTTAATTATAATGTCAGTGCTCATCCAAGGCCCGAAGCAACCCGGCAACGACACCGATGTGTACCTGAGGCCTTTAGTTAAAAAACTTTTACAGTTGTGGCATGAAGAAGGTGTACGTGTGTGCGATGAGCACAAATAGGTGGAATTTGACCTACGAGCGTTGCTATTCGTAACCATCAATGATTTGCCAGCTCTTAGTAACATTTCAGGACAGACAAACAAGGGATACAATGCATGCACGCACTGTTTAGAGGAGGCTGATAGTACATATTTCGAGAAATGTAAGAAGGTTGTGTACCTGGGGCATCGTCGATTTCTTTCGACCAAGCATCCTGTAAAAAGAAAGGCAAGCATTTCAAAGGTATGCCCGATCATCGGAGGAAGCCTGACCACCGTACTGGAGATGATATATTTGATATGGTCAAGGATCTAGAAGTGATCTTTACAAAGGGTCCTGGCGGTCAATCTGTTCCGAATGACGGTACCAGACACGCGCCCATGTGGAAGAAGAAATCTATATTTTGGGATCTACCCTATAGGAAAGTCCTAGAGGTCCGCTCTTCAATCAACGTGATGCACGTGACAAAGAATCTTTGCGTGAACCTGCTAGGCTTCCTGGGCGTGTATGGGAAGAAAAAAGATACACCGGAAGCACGGGAGGACCAGCAACATATGAAAGACCCAGACAACATGCATCCACAGGACAAGACCCGGACCAGCTATGCTCTTACCAAAGCAGAGAAGGAAATATTTTTTGAATGCCTGAGCAGTATCAAGGTCCCGTCTGGCTTCTCGTCGAATATAAAGGAAATAATAAATATGGCAGAGAAAAAATTCCAAAACCTGAAGTCTCATGACTGCCACGTGATTATGACACAGTTGCTTCCGATTGCATTGAGGGGGCTTCTACCGGAAAATGTTCGAGTACCCATTGTGAAGCTATGTGCATTCCTCAATGCAATATCTCAGAAGGTAATCAATCCAGATATTCTGCCAAGGTTACAGAATGATGTGGTCCAATGTCTTGTTAGTTTTGAGGTGGTGTTCCCACCATCGTTCTTCAATGTTATGACGCTGATGGCGTAGTTGACGGGACTAAATGTTACTTCGATCCCCGGCAACGGCGCCAGAAAATTGTCTTGATGGCCCTTGACGTAGTTACCTGCGTCAAAAGAATATGGGTTAGGTTGAGACTCCAAGTGCAGAGTGTATAGTATAGGAAAGACAGTTTTCCCCACGAGGGGTGACTCGAGGGTTTAATATCGAACTCTCGGGGAATCAGTATTGAAAGATTTATCTTCTTATCCTTCCCTTGAGAACCTACAAAGAAAGTAAATTGTTTTGTGCCCTCAATCTCACCAAGTGGTTGTCAAGCACAAGGTGTGAGAATGATATCAAAATAAAACAAATGCAAAACAAGAAATAAATATGCAATGATGATAAATAAATATGCAAGGATGGTGGAAACAATGATGGATGATATTTTTGGGTTTTATATTGTGAATGCAAGATATAAAAGTATTTTTGTATTTCGGATTTTTAAATGGCAGAAAATGGAAAATTCTTATAAGTTGTTGGAAAGGTGTTTCTTATGATTAAAAATGGACCGAGGTTCATGGTTTCAGAAATGAACTCTCTCTTTAATAAAGTGGTAGATAATGGAACACTAGAATTGACATATGAGATTGCAACAAAAAGGTTTCATGACAAGTTACTAATTATATGGGCATCACGTCCTAACATAGAGATCTTTTGTTTATTAATCTCTCTTATACTACACCAAGATGTGAATTAAATCTTAGCACCTCAGTAATTATGAAAAATCAGAGTATAGCTTTAAGTCTTATGACATGAAGTTAAAATAAGAACATGCTAGATCTAGTCATGGAGAAGTGGCAATGGTCACACCCACACCTCCGGTAGCATGGTATTTTTCTTTATCCCTAGTGAGGCAACAAAGTAAGGTAAAAATACCCAAGTGGATCGCGGAACTTCTCTCACTTTCACCGCACTAGTCACCCCCTCATTACTCCAACTAATGCACACGATCCCCCACACACGCTCTCATAATCATGCTTGATCATAACAAGTAGACAAGAACGGGGTACATAATATGCATCTATTTTCATAACTGAAACAAAACAATTGCAATCTCAAACATATATTAACTCATAAAGAGATCCACCACAAAGGAATTACATAGATGACCGTAATCATGTTCAGCAGCTCATACGGTGCTAATTAGTGAAGCTCAAAGAGAGGAGAGATACATAAGTTACTTCCACAAACCCATAGTCCAAGGGTGGACTACTCCCTCTTCATCATGGAGACGGTGGAGATGTCGTTGGGGGAGATGGAGACCACGCCGGCAGCGCCCCACCGGAGTTTTCCCCCTCCAATCTGCAGCTCCAGGTCTCTGTTTCGGTGTTTCTGTGTTTCGGCGGCGCTCCCTTCTGGAAAACATCGGGGGACTATTTTCATAGTCGTTTTTAGGTCAAGAAGGAGTCGTGGGCGAAAAGATCGACGGCAACAGAGCCACGAGGGCCAAGTTGGTGGGCCCCACGCGGCCAAGGAATCTGGCCGTGTGGGCTCCCCTCTTTTGGCCTTCGGGCTTCCACTTTTTTGCTTCCTTCGCTCATACGCCTTCTTCCTTCCAAAAAATGATACCCGTAAATTTTCAGGTCATTTGGTCGTCGTTTGGGTCCCTGAAACTCAAAAATATAGAAAATAGGGTTTTCTGCCAGAGTAGGGTTAATTCTAGAAAAATAGGGAAACTGTGAAATATTCCCAAAATCATTATAAAACAATGATATAACCCTTATATGATGCAAATATGATTGAAATATGAGTAATATAATGAAAAGTTCATGTATGCATTTTAGATGCATCAACATC